>JASEVX010000004.1:132683526-132918925 GCA_031761405.1 Serripes groenlandicus | reverse complement strand
AAATTTCTATTATTTAAATACGATAAAAAACACATTTTTATGCCCCCGGAATCACCGATTCGGTGGGCATCTAGTTTTTGGCCTGTCTGTCTGTCGAAAAAAACCTTTAACCTTGACCACTATTTTTGAACCATAACAGGTACAGCTACCATATTTCACATGTGTATTCCTTGTGACATGACCTTTCTGTCAGTACCAACATTTTTGACCTTGCGACCTTGAGCTTTGACCTACATTTTGAAAATGTCTTTGTCTGTGGCAAAGAAAACTTTAACCTTGACCACTACTTTTGAACCGTAACAGGTACGGCTACCATATTTCACATGTGTATTCCTTGTGACATGACCTTTCTGTCAGTACCAAAATATTTGACCTTGCGACCTTCACCTTGACCTTTGACCTACATTTTGAAAACTTTAACCTTGACCACTACTTTTGAATATTAACAGGTACGGCTTCCATATTTCACATGTGTATTCCTTGTGACATGACCTTTCTGTCAGTACCAATAGTTTTGACCTTGACCATTACCTTCGTCCTAGATGTTGCCATTCGGGGGGGCATCAGTGTTTCACAAACACATCTTGTTTTTTTGATAATTGTTAACACACATGGGAAACAAAATCAATAACATAAGAAACCTACTGATATGGTTCTAACTTGCATATGGGAGCTGCCATTTGGGATATTTATAAAATAGCGTTCGCGTTCATGTGAAAAACACTGATTGAAAATTATATTTTGAATGAAATCGGGTGGAGACGAAGCTGGTTTTTGACATACTCTACTTTCACTTTCAAACAAGGTCAAAATCCAAAAAATGATCAAATCAAACATTTCCAGTGCATCCTATAATAATAATTATAATATCTTTTCAATAAGGTAACTGAATTATTCAAGGACTATTCTTCCCTGAGGCCTTCTAAATTATATGAACACAGTAATATGTAAAAAGAACAAACTTCAGTATAGCATACAGAAGAACAACTTCAAAATAGTACACATTAATTTAAAGGAACACTTAAGCACCATATCTAAGATATTTAAGCAAAAATGTAACTGCATACATACATAGCAACAAATATTTCATGTTATTTTTTCGAAATGAATTTGTAACATTTTTCGTTTAAAAAGTGTCACTGTTTCAGAACATTTTACGATGTGGGGGAGTCTGTTCCATGGTACTGTTTCAGCATATTACAGAATTTTGTACATTTCTAACTTTGATTAGGGAACTTTTAAATCAATATTTGCAACAGATCTTAAATTATAGTAAGATGAATATACATATTTACAACAAATTAAAACTTAATGTCATATATTCAATGCATTCTGGTAAAAGTGTACACTCATCTCAACGCAAACAAAGGTTTTGTTAGGGACGATTTAGCTGTATAGAATGTTGAAATTCCTTATCAAGTGACAGTTTCTAACCATACCAGCTGACAGACATGTAATCAATGTAGATTGGTGTCCCACGAGGTAGGTATCTTTGTATGCTGCTGGAATCAAAGATTCAGGAGCATAAAGACATTGCCCTGTCTGTTTCTGCACCCCTTCCCACATACAATAAATCTGCTGCAGACAACTTTGAAATAATCAAGCTCAAAATATAGTAAATGTCTATAAATGATAGTATGATTATTGAATAGAGTTGAAAAGATTGTGGCAAAAGGAGAAATTGCTCATCATGAGCAATTTCTCGTTTTGCCACAATGATTCAAAACTCATCTGCTTCCGAGGTTCAGAAATGCGTCTATATGTGGGATAGGGTGAATCTCTTTGTATGTCTGTAGAATAACCCTTGACATTGGCCATGACTTTTGACCCACCAGAGTTAGGGCTTTCATATTTTGGTATGTGTATTCCTGATGACAAACCTTTCTGGTTAAACAATAAATGGTTGATCTTGTGACCTTGAAATTGACCTACTTTAAAAAGATTTGGTGGGTGTCTTCAAGGAATTTCAAGAATTTCATGAATATGCTGTAAAGAGTTAAAATCTTCATAGTAATTTTACTTTTTCTTAACAGTATTAATTGAAACTATTTCTATTCATGATTAACTTTATTTTACATTCAAAATGAATAGATATTCCTCTAACAATTAATCTATTCATTTCTATTAACAATTTATGAATTTTTTGAAGCTTTTTGAAACATTCATGGACAAAAAGTATAGCTCACATAATGATCCTTTATTTTATATAGTATTTAAGATAATTTATCATTTACCTGAAATGATCCTAAACCTTTTCAACATTCAACAATTCTGCAGCAGAAGACTGAAAAATGGCAAAAAAGTGGAAGTTCTCTAGAAATAAAAGTATAATTATTAATAGAGTTGAAACCATTGTGACAAAGAGAAATTGTTTGTTCTGGGCAAACATCTATATTGTCACAATTGCAAAGGCCTCAGAAAGCGCCTGTATAAGGGAAAGAGTTAGAATCTATGAAAATATCACCAATAAAAGAACTTTGATGTTGATACAGAGTTAGAAACATGCATGAATGAAGATATCTCTCATTTGGAGCTATTTTCAAAGTCATCTGCAATTATCTGTGATAGGGAGAGGGTTAATTTTGAAATATTTCACTGTAGAGCGGGTTTCCTTGCCATCTGTGTGCCAATAGCACTGTTACTGTTAACTGTATGACATTCGCATTCTGTGATAGGGACCGATGAACTGGAGCCAGTCACATTCGAGAGGAACATCTTGCGTAAGGTTTTTATTTTTATTGTCTGATTTCTTGGAAATACAAAGTAATTTGTGGGATTTTTGTAAGAATGAAGAGCACCATGTTGGCCTAAATGACAGCAGTTCTTGTTTACAAATTGGAAATTGTTGAATAAATAATGCACTGAGCTTGATATGAGTTGGATTTAGTTTTAGTTTAATTGGGTTGAAGCACCACTTCCTACAGTATTCCAGTTATATCACGGCAACAGAACACTTATTTGCCTTTTATTGGTGTTATGAAATGAGCCGTTCCATGAGAAAACCAACATTGTGAACTCTTCGTAAAGTATCGACCCAGATCAGCCTAATTATGCTGCGCAGGAGAACTCGGCCAGACACTTTTTGCCTCCTGTTGATTTTCTGTTTCAGGAATCAATACTTTATACATCTATCACCCTGAGACAGAATGTGTCAGCCCAGATTAGCCTCTGCGCAGGCTGATCTGGGTCGATAAATTACGCAGAGTCCATAATGCTGGTTTTCTCGTTGAATGGCTCAAATAATGATTTGGGCAAATATCTATAAATTTTAAGATAGCTCTTCCATAAACTTTAGGTAAGGTTTTAGGTCAAAGGTTATTTCCCGTCTAGCCCTTATTGATTTAACCCTCCTTTTTCCACATACAACAAACCTGCAGCATACAACTTTGAAAAAAACAAGGCGAACAATATGGTGAAACTACGTAAATTACAGTTTTCTGAAAGCCATTTGCGGCAGATGCATCAAAATGCGTCTGCATGTAGGAAAGTGTGATTAAAGTGTGTTCAACATCTTTTTTCTATGCAATTGTTGTAAATATCCGAAGATTGATACTTGAGACAAAGGTAGTACTTCACCTTTGCCGCTCTGTCCATCACGCTTTGACGTATCAAACCTTTCCCACATCAGAGATCTAGATAAGGAGCGTTTTTCATGTTCTAAAATCCTTATTTGATCTCCAAAGCTCAAAAGAATCGGCCTCAGTGAGATGATTATTTTGATAACCCACAAAATAAGTTTTAATGATTGCTAAGAGAGGTATCATATAAGAAAGACCTATTTACTCCTCCTTATCTAGTCCTCTGCCGCGTACAACAAATCTGAAGCAGACGACTTTGAAAACATGGTGACAAAAAACCTGAAAAATCTCCATAAAAGAATGCTTAATTGTTAAATACATTTGAAAACATTGTGGCTAAAGGAGAAATTGCTCATTATGAGCAATTTCACCCTTGGCCACAATGTTTTCAAAAGTCGTCTGCTGCTCTTGCGTCAAAATGCGTCTGCTGGTTGGAAAGGGTTAACACGTGTTTCTTCAAACACTCTTATAAGCAAAGAATTAGGATACTCTTTTTAGTAATGTAACATACTAACTTTCAGTACTTTGATTTGCAGCAATAAAACAACACACAGTGGCCAGTTTTGACTGGCACCCGTATCGAGAAAACAGAGTTATGACGGTAACCCCCACTGGTCAACTTAAAGATAATCAAATCCATGATAAATTGCCTATTGTAAGTTGGGTTATATGATAATGATAAACCCTTTCCCACATACAACAAATCTGTAGCAGATGACTTTAAAAATGTCTACTCAAAAATATGGAAAAGATGGTTATGTAAAAGAGGTATAGAGTATTCCTGAACCAGAAAATATACAGGAGGCAAAAAGTGTCTGTCCAGTTTAGCCTGCGCGGAATGCTTAGGCTGATCTGGTTTGAGACTTTATGTTTTCTCGCGAGACGGTTCGTTTATGTCTGACGATAGATGGTTATGTAAAAATAGAATACTTCTGTTTCATATCATGTATACTATTTACAAGTTCTAGTTATTATTTGATTCTTACTGGACCGCCTCAGTCTCTAATGGTAGAGCAGTTGCCTTGCATACAGGAAGTCGTTGGTTCAATTCCCAGCTAGGTCATACCAACAACTTTAAAATTGGAAGTAATGGTTTTTTCCTTCCTTGGTGCTAAGGATTGTGGCGTTTACATTTACAACTGACTAGCTGGTGTCAGGATAATTAGACCAGTAGTAATGGTAGCTTACCCAGGAAACACCGTGATATAACTGGAGAATTGTTAGAAGTTGTAATAAACACCATACATACAAACTAAACTGACAGTTTTAACCCTTTCCCATATACACCAAATTTGCTAAAGAAGAATTAAAAATAATCTCGGTAAAAAAATAAGAAATCTATTTAGATGAAAGTACAATATTGAATAGATTTGAAATAATTATGGTAAATGTCATCTGATGCAGATGCGAGAAAATGTGTCTTCATGTGGAAAAGAGTTATAAGTATCATGTTGTGTAAAGTTATGTAAAAGCTTCTGTTTTATTTCAAGTGTACCAAGTAGATAATAATTATTATTTGATTCTTACAGAGTTTGTCAGTGTCCGCCAGCCTTTCGTTGGTATTTAGTAGAAAGATCATTGTATCTGACTTTGGGAATGAAGTTGATATGGCTGGTAAAATGAAAACCAGGGTGTTACAGGGATATGGCTTACATGTAAGTAACTGTTAATACCTACACAACAAGGTTTTTTGTCACTAACCTTGGCAGAGAGACATGTAAATAACTGTTCATCCCTACACAACAAGGTGTTTTTGTCACCAAACTTGGCAGTGAGACATGTAAGTTACTGTTCATCCCTACACAACAAGGTGTTTTTGTCACTAACGTTGGCCGAGAGACATGTAAGTAACTGTTCATCCCTACACAACAAGGTGTTTTTGTCACCAATCTTGGAAGAGAGACATGTAAGTCACTGTTCATCCCTACACAACAAGGTGTTTTTGTCACAAACCTTGGCAGAGAGACATGTAAGTCACTGTTCATCCTTACACAACAAGGTGTTTTTGTCACCAACCTTGTCAGTGAGACATGTAAGTAACTGTTCATCCCTACACAACAAGGTGTTTTTGTCACAAACCTTGGCAGAGAGACATGTAAGTCACTGTTCATCCTTACACAACAAGGTGTTTTTGTCACTAACCTTGTCAGTGAGACATGTAAGTAACTGTTCATCCTTACACAACAAGGTGTTTTTGTCACCAACCTTGGCAGTGAGACATGTAAGTAACTGTTCATCCCTACACAACAAGGTGTTTTTGTCACAAACCTTGGCAGAGAGACATGTAAGTCACTGTTCATCCTTACACAACAAGGTGTTTTTGTCACCAACCTTGGCAGTGGGACATGTAAGTAACTGTTCATCCCTACACAACAAGGTGTTTTTGGCAGTGAGACATGTAAGTAACTGTTCATCCCTACACAACAAGGTGTTTTTGTCACCGACCTTGGCAGTGAGACATGTAAGTAACTGTTCATCCCTACACAACAAGGTGTTTTTGTCACCGACCTTGGCAGTGAGACATGTAAGTAACTGTTCATCCTTACACAACAAGGTGTTTTTGTCACCGACCTTGGCAGTGAGACATGTAAGTAACTGTTCATCCTTACACAACAAGGTGTTTTTGTCACCGACCTTGGCAGTGAGACATGTAAGTCACTGTTCATCCTTACACAACAAGGTGTTTTTGTCGCCAACCTTGGCAGTGAGACATGTAAGTAACTGTTCATCCTTACACAACAAGGTGTTTTTGTCACCGACCTTGGCAGTGAGACATGTAAGTCACTGTTCATCCTTACACAACAAGGTGTTTTTGTCACCGACCTTGGCAGTGAGACATGTAAGTAACTGTTCATCCTTACACAACAAGGTGTTTTTGTCGCCAACCTTGGCAGTGAGACATGTAAGTAACTGTTCATCCTTACACAACAAGGTGTTTTTGTCACCGACCTTGGCAGTGAGACATGTAAGTAACTGTTCATCCCTACACAACAAGGTGTTTTTGTCACCAACCTTGGCAGTGAGACATGTAAGTAACTGTTCATCCCTATACAACAAGGTGTTTTTGTCACCGACCTTGGCAGTGAGACATGTAAGTAACTGTTCATCCCTACACAGCAAAGTGTTTTTGTCACTAACCTTGGCAGAGAGACATGTAAGTAACTGTTCGTCCCTATACATCAAGGTGTTTTTGTCACAAACCTTGGCAAAGACATGTAAGTAACTGTTCATCCCTACACAGCAAAGTGTTTTTGTCGCCAACCTTAGCAGAGAGACATGTAAGTAACTGTTCATCCCTACACAACAAGGTGTTTTTGTCACCAACCTTGGCAGGGAGACATATAGGGATCACTTGTTTCAGTTACTAAAACCTAACCTAGAATTTTTCAGAATATCTCTTTGTGACTTTGATCACTATTGTTATTTCTACATTGGAAGAAAAAACATATTTCTGTGTATGTATCAAATTACTAAAACCTTTTGGACTTTAAGAAACATTATATAGGAAATGGAGCGCTTCTTAATTATATTTTTGTCTACAAAGTTCTGTTGATTTTTTTCAAAATATTTACTTGCATTTCAATTATTGTAACCATTTCCTTCTTACAATATATCTGCAGCAGACAACTTTGAAAACATCTTAGCAAAATATAGAAAATCTCTTTGATTGAAAGTTATTTAACTGAAAATATTGTGGCAAAGGGAGAATTGCTCATTATGATCATTTTTTGTTTTTGTCGTTTTCAAAATTCGTCATCAGCAGAAACATCAAAAGGCATGTACATGTATATGTGGGAAAGGGTTAATCAGCATTACAAGAATTTTAACCAGGTTTTCTGTTAGTTGATGAAAGTCATTGCAACTACGTAGCAAGTTATCTTGGAAGAATGTTGTGTGAAATAATGGTACGGAAGAGCCAGGAAATACATGGTCAGCTGAACTGGTTGCCGTGATATTACTGAAGTACAGTTGAAAACAGTGTTATCCTTTTCCCACATATAACAAATCTGCAGCAGACAACTTATAAACAACTAAACTATTCAGTCAATGATATGCAAACTCTGTATTATTGAATAGAGTTGAAAACATCCTTTTGCAACATTGTTTACAAAAGTTGTATGTATGTTATAGAAGTGTCAAAAAGCATATGTATGTGGGCACAAGGGTTAACCTCCAGTCAAACACCAGGTTTTCTGTTCTGTTTTTCTGATGATTTCAATGTGAATGATTCTGTGAATTTCATATAATAAAAATGGTTTATTAGATCACCTGACACGAAGTGCCTGTGAGCTTATGTTATGGTAGGTTGTCTGTCGTCTGTCTGTTCCGTCCGTCTCCGTCCTTCAACCTTTTTCTTTGAATGACTTCTTCTTAAGAACTTGAGGTCCTAGGGTCATGATATTTGGCCAGGAGGTACCCGGGATTGAGTGCTATAAAGTTTCCTCAAATAAATCAAATTGACTTGCTCTCAAGGTCACAAGGGTCAAATATATAAAAACCTTTTAACAACCTCTTCGAAATAACCAGGTGGCCCAGAGTGATGATATTTCGCTAGTAGATACCTGGCATATAATGCTATATAGTTTCCTCAAATAAATGACTTTGACCTACTTTCAAGGTCACAAGGGTCAAATATATGAATATCTTTAAACAACTTCTTCTGAATAACCAGAGGCCCAGAGTGATGATATTTTGCCAGTAAATACCTGGCATGAAATGCTATATAGTTTCCTCAAATAAATGACCTTGACCTACTTTCAAGGTCACAAGGGTCAAATATATGAAAACCTTTAAACAACTTCTTCTGAATAACCAGGTGGCCCAAAGTGATGATATTTTGCCAGTAGATACCTGGCATGAAATGCTATATAGTTTTCCCCAATAAATGACCTTGACCAGCTTTCAAGGTCACAGGTGTCAAATGTATAAAAACCTTAAAACAATTTCTTCTGAATAACCAGAAGGCCCAGAGTGATGATATTTTGCAGGAGATACCTGGCATGAAATGTTATATAGTTTCCTCCAATAAATGACCTTGACCTATTTTCAAGGTCACACAGGTCAAATATATGAAAACCTTCAAACAACTTCTTCTGAATAACAAGGAGCCCCAGAGTGATAATATTTTGCCAGTAGATACCTGGCATGAAATGCTATATACTGTCCTCCAATAAATGACATTGACCTACTTTCAAGGCCACAGTGGTCAAATACATAACAATCTTTAATCAAGTTCTTCTGAATAAACAGGAGGCCCAAAATGATTATATTTGGCCAGTAAGTACCTGGGATATAGTGCTATGAAGTTTCCTCAAATGGATGATATTAGTATGTAGCATCCTTGCACACTCAATGTTGCATAAACTCCTTTACAATAGGTAGAAAGATCTAAACCAAATTCGGTCTGGATAATTCCAGTGAAAACCAACCTAACATATAAATGCAAGAAGGAACACTTCTTAAGGACATAGGTCCAGTACAGGATACCAGAGAAAACTCATTTAACTCCATCATTTTTCCACGATTGCTCAAATATCCAGGTGAGCGATACAGGCCCTCTGGGCCTCTTGTTTATCCATTGTTTATGGTCGTTTTCATTATTTATTACAGAAAGAAAACTTGTGGAACAATGCTGTAGTGGTTGCTGGTGAGCCCCATTTACATGCCCTATGGCACTGGTTGGATTGTATCCTTTGTAAAATAATTAGACTGCCTCACTTGTGTAGTGGTAGAACATCAACCTCGGGTTTGGGAGGTCGCAGGTTTGATTTGTGGCCGGATCATACCAAAGACTTTAGAAATGGTAGTAATGGCTGCTCTTTTTGGTGCTCGGGGTTGCAGGGTTAGCTTTCTGTCAGGATAAATGGACAAGTAGCACATGTACTGGTATCATATCCAGGAAATGCTGTGATATACCTGAACAATTCTTGAAAGCAGCATAAAGCACCAACAATCAGTCAATTAAATGTAAAATAATAGACATAGGAGGATTATTCAAAGGGTGGTTCAGCTTATTAACCGTAGATACTAAGGAAACGTCCCATGATAGATGAAATGAAGTCAAATTTCAATTGTCTGCTCAAACTTGAATAATATCATTTAATCCTTTTAAAGAGGCCTTTTGCCGCATCTTCAGCAGATGACTTGTTAAAACATTGTTGCATTATGAGCAATTTCTCCTTTTGCCGCATTGTTTTGAACTTTATTTATGATGGTGAGGTTTATGTTAAATATGGTTAAAACTGTTCATGCAAATGACTGCAATTGTCCTTAATGTTGAAAGTGTCCAGAAAATTGATACAGACTGAGGAAGGGAATATAAGATTAAGCAAATTGTCCAAATATATTGGTGTTCTGGACTTACTGTATGGGGAACTGGACAGAAAAGAGGTGAACAGCAAACTGGACAGAAAAGAGGTGAACAGCAACAAGAAAAGTGTCATATGGCAGTATCCAGACGGTACAAGAGGGAACAGCTTCAATTCTGACATCCACTCAATGTTACAGTATAAAAGTGATGCCAGGTAATTCAAGAATTTACATGTTACCTTATATGAAACTTTCAGTCTCATCCAAACTTAACTTGTTATCATATTGGAATCTTTTAGTCTCGTCTAAAATTTAAACCTGTTATCTGATAGGGAACTATTGGTCTCAGTCTCGTCTAAAATTTAAACCTGTTATCTGATAGGGAACTTTGGGTCTCATCCAAACTTATGATCTAATTTGAAACGATTAGTCTCATCCAAACTTAACCTGCTATCTAATAGGAAATGTTTTGTTCTTCCAACCTTATTATCTAACTGGAAATTCTAGTCTCATCCAAACTTAACCTGTTATCTGATACAAATCTTTTAGTCTCATTCAAACTTAACTTTATATCTGATACAAAACTTTTAGTCTCTTCCAAACTTAACCTGTTATTTGATTCTAAACTTTTAGTCTCATCAAAACTTAACCTGTTATCTGATACAAATCTTTTAGTCTCATTCAAACTTAACCTTATATCTGATACAAAACATTTAGTCTCTTCCAAACTTAACCTGTTATTTGATTCTAAACTTTTAGTCTCATCAAAACTTAACCTGCTTTCTGATACAGAACTTTTAGTCTCTTCCAAATTTAACCTGTTATCTGATAGGAAACTTTTAGTCTCATCCAAACTTAACCTGCTATCTGATAGGAATCTTTTAGTCTCTTCCAAACTTAACGTGTTGTTGCAATCGGAGACCGTCTTGGTGGTGTATCGGAAGCGCGCCCGCTTCGGTGCCAGAGGTCTCGGGTTCCATCCCCGGGCGTGTCATCACTGATACTGGGAGAGATGGCTTTCCCTCTTGGGCGCTTAGCTGGATTAGCTTCACGGCTGATGTTATTCTCATCTAATTTTAACCTGTCATCGTATAAGAAACTTTAAGACTTCAAAACTTAACCTGTTATTTGATAGGAAACTTTTAATCTCATCCAAGCTTATTATATTATTGGAAACATTTAGTCTCATCCAAACTTAACCTGTTATGTAATAGGAAACTGTTAGTCTCATTTAAAACCTAACCTGTTTTCTGATCGGAAACTTAGTCTCATTTAAAACCTAACCTGTTTTCTGATCGGAAACTTTTTGTCTCATCCAAACTTAACCTGTTTTCTGATAAGTCTCATCTAAAGTTTAACCTGTTATTAAATGGGAAACATGTAGTTTTTTTCCAAACTTAACCTGTAATCTAATAGGAAACGTTTAGTCTCACCAAACTTAAACTGTTATCTAATAGGAAACTTTTTGTCTCACCAAACTTAACCTGTTATCTGATTGGAAACTTTTAGACTTCAAAACATAAACTGTTATCTAATAGGGAACTTTACAACCCTTAAAAACTTAACCTGTTACCTAATAGGAAACTTTTAGTCTTAACTAAAACTTAACTGTTATACAATAGGAAACGTTTAGTCTTTTTCCAAACTTAACCTGTTATCTGATAGGAAACGTTTAATCTTTTCCAAACTTAACCTGTTATATAATAGGAAATGTTTAGTCTTTTCCAAACTTAACCTGTTATCTGATAGGAAACATTTAGTCTTTTCCAAACTTAAACTGTTACCTAATAGGAAACTTTTAGTCTCAACTCAAACTTAAACTGTTATTGGATAGGAAATGTTTAGAACCTATCAAACTCCAAACTTAACAATTTACCTAATTGGAAACTTTCAGACTTCAAAACTTAACCTGTTACTTTTAGACTCATCCAAACAGACATATAAAATGATAATTTGTAACAATGTAGACAGTTATGAGCTTGTTTTCATATGCTGTCTGCTGCAGTGTATTCACAATTGCATCACTAACATGAAAAGGATTGACATCTTTAACCCTTTCCCTGTGTCTAGACACTTTCTGACGCCTCTGCAGCAGGCGGCTTTTTGAAAAAATAGTGACAAAAGAAGAAATTGCTCAAAACAAGCAATTTCTCCTATTGCCACAATGTTTTCCACTTTTAGTCATAGGTAATCCATTCAATTATAGAGATTTTCTATTTTCTGTCAAAATATGTTTAAAGTCGTCTGCTGCAGAATTGTCGTATGAGGGAAAGGGTTAAACCTTTTTCACACGCAGACCTTTTTTTGAAGTATCTGCAGCAGACGTTTTAAACTCTATTCAATAATTAATCTTTTATTTCCAGTTTTGCTAATGATTGTTCAATGTTGTCTGCTGTAGAATGGTTATATGTTGAAAGGGTTAATCTTTCAAAAATGTATATCACTTCTCAATCGTTTGTCCATCTGTCAGACATTCATTTTACATGTACTTTTAAAATTGGTTATGGTAATTGATAACTGGCTGGCTGCACATGGAATAATTCATCCAAATGGTTGTACAGTCAAACTTGCGATCAGCAGCCACCAAACGGACATGATAAAACTGGCTGCTTAAGACAGGTGGCTGCTGATCACAAATTTCATAACTTGGTTAAATTTGTTCAAGTTTTGTCAGTTCACATATTACATGTAACTGTTAGGAAAGTAATCATTTACATTGCAAAAGGTAAATTGTCTATTCAAACTAAATTTGGATAAAACATTTATGGGGAATTATCAAAGTAGACAAAAGTTAAAACAATTTCTGCATTTTCAAGTCTTTTCAAATATCGTCTTCTGCAGATAAATGCATATGTATGTGGAAATTATTTAAAATGTTACAATGTATTGCTGTTCATTTACAACATATCTCACAGCAGTCTGACTTGCCCATTCTGCCAAGAACATTTATTTATCTATAGAGCTAAACATTATATATAAACATTGTTATGAAGATTTGTAGCTTTTTTCTATCAATTATTTCAGTGTGCTATCTATTTTTTTTATTAAAACGGACGTACACAACTAACTTGAAATATATTTTTTACTTTATTTTGAAATTCGCCAAATAATATATCGGGGAAAAAACAGCGTCCGCATATACTTCTACATTTTCCACAAATTTTATACGATTGTCTTTCAATTTAAAATGGCATTGGGACAATCTAATGACTAGGGGCTTCTAAATGGAAAATTTCTTTCATTTTAATATATAAATGAACTTTCAGTCTAAAACTCTCACAAACTCTTTTTCAATTTATAAATTCTGCCCGACGATGTAAACTGAAAATAAATAAAAATCACAACTTCTTGTTGATGAATCATGGAATGATCAATCAGCACTCATCGGCTGTTTTCGGTACCCTACATCTAACATGTAAACAGCTATTACGTGTAAGAAAAAAGCCAGATAATGTGTTTGTCACAGTATGCTTTATTATACGCCCATTTTGAAAAAACGGATCGTATTATAGTTTTACCTGCGGCGTACGAGCGGGCGGCGTCCAGTATGTCGTCAGCTCAATAACTTTAGAAGCCTTTGTCCAATCATGACCAAATTTGGTCAGAATGTGTATTGGGATAATATCTCGGACAAGTTCGATAACTAGCCATATCGCTGTAGTCAATCAAGAGTTATCGCCCTTTTATTAAAGAAATTACCTAAAATTGGTCTTGTCAGCTCAATAACTTTAGAAGCCTTCGCCCAATCATCACCAAATTTAGACAGAATTTGTATTGACATAATATCTCGGACAAGATTGATAACTAGCCATATCACTTTAGTCAATCAAGAGTTATCACCCTTTTATAAAAGAAATTACCTAAAATCGGGATTGTCAGCTCAATAACTTTAGAAGCTTTTGTCTTCACCAAATTTGGTCAGAATGTGTATTGGCATAATATCTTGGACAAGTTCGATAACTAGCCATATTGCTTTAGTCAATCGAGAGTTATCGCCCTTTAATTATAGAACCTAAAATTGGTCTTGTCAGCTCAATAACTTTAGAAGCCTTTGTCCAAACATCACCAAATTTGGTCAGAATGTGTATTGGCATAATATCTTGGACAAGTTCGATAACTTACCACGTTATCTTAGTCACTACACACTTATGTCCCTCGAAATGGCCAAAACTGTACTAACAGTGTCTGCTCTCTAAATTTGTCTGATGTACAACCAATTATCACTATACTTAATTGGTCTCAAAAAAACAGGACGGGCGTATTTTGTGACATTTGGCGCTCTTGTTACATGTATGTTTTAAACACCTATAATTTTACACCTTGCAAATCTGGGTTGCGTGTTGATTGACCGTTGTACACAATAAGATTACAGTTAATCTCGACCAATTAGTGTGGCCGTTGTCTGCGTTTCAAAGGGGATCGCTGATCAAGGCAGTTTATAGAGTATAATTAATTGGTTGGGAGGGATTTAAAGTGAAAGTTTAAAGCCGGTGACCGCTGATCGCATGTGACCGCTGATCGCATGTGACCGCTGATCGCATGTGACCGCTGATCGCATGTGACCGCTGATCGCATGTGACCGCTGATCGCATGTGACCGCTGATCGCATGTGACCGCTGATCGCATGTGACCGCGCTGATCGCATGTGACCGCTGATCGCATGTGACCGCTCACACAAGTTTAACTGTAACTACAGCTTCTTATAAGATATAGTTGCAGCTGTTTAACCCTTTCCCTCATATAGACGCTTTCTGACGCTTCTGCAGCAGACGGCTTTTTGAAAACATAGTGACAAAAGAAGAAATTGCTCAAAACAAGCAATTTCTCCTTTTGACACAATGTTTTCCACTTTTAGTCATAGGTTATCCATTCAATTATAGAGATTTTCCATTTTTTGACAAAATGTGTTCAAAGTCGTCTGCTGCAGAATTGTCGTATAGGGGAAAGGGTTAACATGGAGCCATTGACATGTATTTTGCCTAAAACTCTTGTTTAAGGGTATTTTTATGTTAATCAATGTAACAGTTCCTAAGCTTTACCGTTATGTTAATGGTAGCACAAGAAAGATAAAAAACAACAGTGTGACTTTACTAAACTTATGTTTTATATCTTGTCGACCTCAACCCCCTTTACAACAAACAAGACATCTGCAGCAGAAAACTTTAAAAGCATCTAGGTTAAATTATGGGAAATTTTTATACATGAAAATATTATAAATGAATAGATTTTAAAACATTGTGGCAATAGGGGAAATTTTACCTAAATGTTTTTTAAAAATCGTCTGCTGCAGATTCTTCAAAATGTATCTTCAAGTGGGAAAGGGTTTTAAAAGTAAAATTGATCTTATCAGCGTTGTACAGTTCTAGAGCATAAGACTGATATTAGTGGTGGTATGAGAGAGATGAAAACAACGGAAGAGCTTGACTGATTTTTAGCTCACCTAAGCACGAAGTGCAAGGTGAGCTTTTGTGATCACTCATCGTCCGGCGTCGTCTGCGTCGGGTCGTCGTCGTCGTCGTCGGCGTCTGTTAACAATTTCCTACAAATGACTTCTCCTACTAAACCAATGGACAGATTTCAAAATAACTTCACAGGAATGGTCCTTAGGTAGTCCTCTTTCAAAGTTGTTCAAAGAAATTAATTCCAATAAGAACTTTGGTTGCTGCGGCATCAGAAAAGGGGAAAATTGCCAAATCTTAAAAAATCTTCTTGTCCAAAAGTACTGGCCCGATTTGAAAATTATTTTGCACAAATGTTCCTTGGGGTACCCTCTACCAAGATTGTTCAAATATTTCCGATCCGTTAAAAAACATGGCCACCAGGGGGCGGAGCTTATTTTCCTTATATGTGCATTGTTAAAACTTTAAAAATCTTCTTGTCCAAAAGTACTGGCTCGATTTGAAAATTATTTTTCACAAATGTTCCTTGGGACACTCTTAACCAAGATTGTTCAAATATTTCCAATCCGTTGAAAAACATGGCCGCCAGGGGGCGGAGCCTGTTTTCCTTATATGTGCATTGTTTAAACTTTGAAAAATCTTCTTGTCCAAAAGTACTGGGCCGATTTGAAAAAAATTTGCACAAATGTTCCTTGGTGCACCCTTTACCAAAATTGTTCAAATATTTTTGATCCGTTGAAAAACATGGCCACCAGGGGGCGGAGCTTGTTTTCCTTATATGTGCATTGTTAAAACTTTAAAAATCTTCTTGTCCAAAAGTACTGGCCCAATTTGAAAATTATTTTGCACAAATGTTCCTTAGGGCACCCTTTACCAAGATTGTTCAAATATTTCTGATCCGTTGAAAAGCATGGCCGCCATGGGGCGGAGCTAGTTTTCCTTATATGTGCATTGTTAAAACTTTAAAATTCTTCTTGTCCAAAAGAACTGGCCCGATTTAAAAATTATTTTGCACAAATGTTCCTTGGGGCACCCTTTACCAAGATTGTACAAATATTTCCAATCCGTTGAAAAACATGGCGGCCAGGGGGCGGAGCTTGTTTTCCTTATATGTGCATTGTTAAAACTTTAAAAATCTTCTTGTCCAAAAGTACTGGCCCGATTTAAAAATTATTTTGCACAAATGTTCCTTGGGGCACCCTTTACGAAGATTGTTCAAATATTTTTGATCCGTTGAAAAACATGGTCGCCAGGGGGGCGGAGCTTGTTTTCCTTATATGTGCATTGTTAAAACTTTAAAAATCTTTTTGTCCAAAAGTATTGGCCTAAAAAGAGTAAAAACTTTGAAAACTATTGAAGTTCTATTAAATCAGGTGAGCGATATAGGGCCATCATGGCCCTCTTGTATATTGGTATCTTGCCAACCCATCCTCTGTACCCTGGTTATTCATAAAATATCATATTATGAATAGCCTGGGTACCGAGGATGACCTTAACCCTTTTCCCGTACAACAAAACTGCAGTAGGCGACTGAATTTGACACAAATATGGAAACTTTCTATGAACAAAAGAACAATTATTTAAAAAAGTTGAAAACATGGTTACAAAAGGAGAAATTGCTTATTTAAGGAATTGCTCATTTTGTCGCAATGTTTTCAAAAACTGTCTGCTGCTGAAGCGTCAGAAAGTGTCTGTATGGGGGAAAGGGTTATTTAAATATGATCTTATCTTGTCATTGATGTACAGGTCCAGAGCGCTACAGTTGTGTGGATGGTGGCATGAGAGAGATGAAAACGACATTGGGGACTCACTTACCTTGCTACTGGACAGGTACTTTTCCATTGATTTGAGTTTAAATCTGTTTACAATAGTATTTCTTCTATATCACAGTGACGCTTTCTGATGCCTCTGCAGACTACAGCTTTTTGAAAACATGGCGATAAAAGAAGAAATTGCGCAAAACGAGCAATTTCTCCATTTGTCACCATGTTTTTCAACTCTATTCAATTATTGTACTTTCATTTGAAGGGAGTTTCCAAAAAAAATCCGGGCATGTTTATAAAGTCTGCTACAGATTTGTTAATTGTGGGAAAGTGATAACTCAGGACTCCACTCAAATTAGATTATTAAAGAGTTTTAACCCTTTCCCTCATATAGACGCTTTCTGACGCCTCTGCAGCAGATATTCTTTGAAAACATAGTGACAAAAGAAGAAATTGCACAAAACGTGCAATTTCTCCTTTTGCCACAACGTTTTCCACTTTTTGTCATAGGTTATCCATTCAATTATAGAGGTTTTCTATTTTTTGATAAAATATGTTCAAAGTCGTCTGCTGCAGAATTGTCGTATGAGGGAAAGGATTAATGATATAAAGTGTTTCCCAGACAATTATAGCTGATTGGTACAAAACAAATTAGGCTAGTCACAATGATTTATGTAAATCATTTATTTGTTTTCCGAGTCCCTAGTGTTGTGTGTCCCGAGACCCTAATGTTGTGTTTTCCGGGTCTCTAGTGTTGTGTTTTCCGAGTCTCTAGTGTTGTGCTTAGAACTTATGACCAGTGGGCAGAAGGCCAGGTCTCGGTTTTACAAATACTTCAAAAATAATTCTTACTTTAAATTTTAAGGATATTCTTCAACAATGAGTGTTTTGCCAATCTGAAATTTGGTTAGATTAATAATTAAGAATAAGAATGATGTTTAGCTTGATTGATGAATGTGCAGCAGACGACTTGGAAAATCTCCATACATGAATGTATTATTGATGAATATAGTTAAAAAGTTGTGGAAAAATAAAAATTGCTCATGATAAGTAATAATCCGTTTTTCCAGAATGCTTAACCCTTTCCCACTTGCATACACATTTTGATACAACTGCAGCAAAATAATTTTTAAAACATTGTGGCAAAATGAGAAATTGTTCATCATAATCAATTTTTCTTGTTTCATAAATGTTTTACAACTGCTTTCAATATTTATACTTTCAGTCATAGGGGTTTTTCTTATATTTGCCTTTCATAATAAACAATTAAGTATAAATTAATGTCGCAACTGACAATACATCAGCCGTTATACGAGAAAACCAACATTGTGGACTCTGCGTAAAGTATCGACCCGGATCAGCCTAAGCGTGCCGCACAGGTCTACCCGGATAGACACTTTTCGCCTCCTGTGGATTTTCTGTTTCAGGAATAACTACTCTATACATATATCCCACTAAGACGGAATGTGTCGGCCGGATCAGTATGCGCGGACAGCGCAGGCTGATCTGGTCGATACATTACGCAGATTACGCATTTCAAAATCATCTGCTATGTATTTATTGTATGCCAAAAAAGTTAACCTTTTCCAACATACAACAGATCTTCAGCAGACGAATTTGTAAACATGTTGGCAAAAACGTGAAAAATCTCAATAAATAAGGGTTTTATTATTGAATAAAGTTAAAAACATTGTGGCAAAAGGAGAAATTGCTCATCATGAACAATTTCTCCTTTTGCCACAATGTTTTCAAAAGACGTCTGCTGTAGAGGCGTCAGAAAGCATCTATATTGGGAAAAGGTTGAGGATCAACTTAATTTTCTGTTGTCTGTCCATTTGTTTGTATGTTGGAAGATGATACATGAGTTCCTTACAACACTCCCATTGTCTCTTGCAGTTTGGTATTGAACAATTTGGAATATGAAAGGGCAGCAGCAATAGCACTCTTCAATTTGAAGTTAGGAAAATGTCTTGAAATCTTGGGATCTGATAAAGCACAGGAAGGTGAGTAGTAAATTGTTTTAACCCTTTCCCACATACATCATATCTTCAGAAGAAGTAGATGATCGATTTTTAATTGAAAAGTTGAAAACAGTGTAGTATAAGGAGAAAATTTTACATGAAGCTTCTATACCAAGAGGAGTTATAATCCTTTTACTGATTAAGTTATGGTGTAGGTCAAGGTGCTGTTTAGGGGGTATTTATCATCTTCAGTGATAGTTCAAGTTTCTGCTGTTTTCAAAATTTGCCTTCTACTGATGCGTCTTCAAGTAGAATACAGTTAACTTTTTAAGAGTCGTCTTCTTAGAAGTATTTGAGGAAACAAATTGAACGGATACAAAAATCGAATTGTAATTTTTGGTAAATTGAGTAACCACAGCAAAGGGTTTAGTTGAGTAACAGTAAAACTATTTTCGGGAAAAAGGTACATGTGAAGGATAATAATTATTAACAGCCAATAGAAAAATGACTTACAGGTACACAGTAATGCCTGCTCTGCTGCAGACGGCTTTTTGAAAACATAGTGACAAAAGAAGAAATTGATCAAAACCAGCATTTTCTCCTTTTGACACAATGTTTTCCAATTTTAGTCATAGGTTATCCATTCAATTATAGAGATTTTCTATTTTTTGACAAAATATGTTCAAAGTGGTCTGCTGCTGCAGAATTGTCATATGAGGGAAAGGGTTAAGGTAAAAAGGATTTCCTGTGTACAGTGTTACCTCCCCAGAGCAACATAATTGAAACGCAATATAATGAAGGCAACATTTATAAGTTTTGTGAGAAACGAAAGAATTGCTCTTAACACTTTCCCACATACAAACGCTTTTTGACGCATCTACAGCAGGCGACTTTTGAAAAAAATTGTAGCAAAAGGAGAAAAAGCTCATGATGAGCAATTTCTCCTTTTGCCACAATTGTTTTCAACTCCATGCAACAAGTATAGCTTCATTTATAGAGAAATTCAATAGGTTTGCCTAGATGTTTATAAAGTCATCTACTGCAGATTTGTTGTATATGTGGGAAAGGGTAATGAGACATTTTTTCTTTTATCACACTGAATTCCACTTCAGCCCCAGAATAACATGTCATTTGTCCATATTTTTCGTTTGCTCATTTGCTTTATGTTTGAAAAGGGAAAAATATTTGACTGTTGCTATAACAAAAATGTTTCCTCTACAGAGGTTTTGTTATGACAGGTAACACTGTATTTCTAACTAAAAACCCTTTCCCACATACATCAAAACTGCAGCAAACGACTTTGAGAACATTTAAAATATGGAAATTATCTATAAATGGAAGCAGAATTATTCTGAAGAGTTGAAAACATAGTGGCAAAAGGGGAAATTGCTCATTATGAGCAATTTTTTCCTTTGATCACAATGTTTCCCAAAGTCTTCTGCTGCAGAGGCGTCAGAAAGCATCTGGTTATGGGAAAGGGTTGATTAGTAGTTTTCAAATATGTGACACTTAGACCGAAATTTTACTAAATTAATTATTTACAGAAAATCCTATGTTTACCACATGTGCGATGGCCCTGTCTGGTTTTACTGAGGAAAAAAATGCCCTGTGGAGAAAGACCTGCACAGGTTTACGCCAAAACCTGAAAAACCCATATCTACGTGCAATGTTTGCTTTCTTGTCAGCTGAAAAAGACAATTTTGAAGAAGTTTTGGTAAGTAGAAAGATAAAGTGTTGGGTTAACCTTTATATAGATGTTTTCTGATACCTCTGCAGCAGACAGCTTTTTGAAAACATAGTGACAAAAGAACGAATTGCTCAAAACAAGCAATTTTTCATTTTGCCACAATGTTTTCCACTTTTAGTCATAGGTTATCCATTCAATTATAGAGATTTTCTATTTTTTGACAAAATATGTTTAAAGTCGTCTGCTGCAGAATTGTCATATGAGGGCGGGAAAGGGTAAATAGTTTCTTATGTTCATCAAATCTGCAAACAGATGACTTTGAAGGCATCTTGGAACATTATTTTATAACCAATTTGGATTGAAGATATATCTTATTAACCCTTTCCCACATGCAGACACTTTCAAAACAAGCAAATTCTCCTTTTGCCACTATGTTTTCAACTTAATTCAATAATTAAACTTTCATTTAAAGAGAGTTTCCATGTTTTGGCCTTAGATGCTTTCAAAGTCACCTGCTGCAATGTTGGTGTATGTTGGAAAGGGGTAATCATATCCCATGAACATGTACTACAAATCTGCAACAGAAGACTTTCAAGGCATCTTGGAACCAGATTGCAGATTGTTATTACAAAGGGCTGTTCCAGGAAAAAATGGTGGGTGGGGGGGAATTTGTTATATAAATTAAAATTAAAATTGGTGCCCAAAAAATATTAAAATTTGATAGGTGATTCCCTATTGGTACCCTTAAAATTGTTGTTCGTTACGACTTAGAAAACATACCCGAACAAAATTGGAAACTCAGTAGAATAATTGAGCAATTTCTTCTTTTGAAACCAGGCTTTCAAATATCCGTCTGCTGCAGAGTCATCGGAAAGCTTCTATATGAGGGAAAAGGTTAACCCTTTCTCTTATGTAGCACCAGTTGGAACAGACAACTTTTCAAAATGTTGTGGTTAAAGGAGAAGGAGAAAGTGCTTATGATGAGAAATTTCTCCTTTATCCAACAATGTTTTATACTTTATCTTAACTTTCTCATTCAATCAGAAAGATTTTCCATATTTTTGCAGGAATCTACTCTCTGCAGCACATTTGTTGAATGCATGTTTTTCTATATTTTTATATTGCAGAAAGAAGACGCAGTGTCAATGATGGCAATTAAAGACCGGGTAGCGTTTGCGTGTATGTACCTCAATGACATGAAGGTAAGATGATTACTTTTCCCCATAACCCTTTACAACATTTGACAATTCTGCTGCAGACAAATTCATAAACATCTTGAATAAATGAAAGACTAAGGTGTTGCTTTTCTGGATTTGGTGACGACGGCGCCAAACATCAACATTAAAGTTTCATATTTTAGAGTTATTGTGATCGCCTTTTGTGTGTCCTGTGTCCATCAATATCTTCTCCTCAGTAACCGGTGTCTCAATTTGGATGCGTCAAAATACATCTGGTTGAGGGAAATATTTTTATCTGCGATACTGATCTGAGGGATGTAAAATCGATTAAGATGAGTACAGTCGAACTTGTTAATCAGGATGCCTTTGTTCCCCACTAATTTTTTAGAACAAAAAAAAATTCCCCGATTAATGAATCCTGGACCAGGAGGTAATATTTGCCTAATAACTGTACATCATACTTATTCCAATAGTGTAAGCGAACCAGCATCTCTTCAACCTATACATTTGTACGTTTTTATGAATTTATGTCCGGATCGTGAATTTTCTGGATAAACGGCGTACTAAAAGAGGTTTGACTGTATATATTTCTTGGGGTCATTACATTTTTTCAGAATGTTCAAAGTTGACAGCAAGCAGACTAATAAGTGCTACATGTGTTGTTTGACTCTTGAAATAATGTTATGAGATAGATGGTTACCAATTTCCCACGTACAACAGATCTAAAAGCAGATGACTATGAAAAAATATCTAGGCAAACTTGGGAAATCTCCATAAATAAAAGTATTATTATTGAATAGAGTTGAAAACATTAAATGTCAACTTCTGCAGATATGTCAAAGTGTTTATTATTATTATATGGAAAAGTGTTAAAACATTACACGTTATGATAAATATCTCCTGTTGTCTTTACAGTTGTTAGCCTTTTTAAATGAGCTTAGCAAACAGTCCAAACACACCGGGAATTTGGATGGAATTCTTATTACAGGTATGATACATTGTACCTTTTTATGAGTCATGCTCTGTGATACCCAACCTTAACCCTTTCCCTCATATAGACGCTTTTTTGACGCCTCTGCAGCAGACAGCTTTTTTGAAAACATAGTGACAAAAGAAGAAAATCTCCATAATTGAATGGATAACCTATGACAATAAGTGGAAAACATTGTTGCAAAATGAGAAATTGCACGTTTTGCCACAATGTTTTTCACTTATTGTCATAGGTTATCCATTCAATTATGGTATGTTTTGACAAAATACATTCAAAGTCGTCTGCTGCAGAATTGTCGTATGAGGGAAAGGGTTAACCCTTTCCCACATACATCAAATATACAACAGAAGACTGTGAAAGCATATAGTCAAAAATATAAAAACATACTACATGTAAAAACAAAATTATAATTATTGAATAGGGTTGAAAACATTGTGGCAAAAGTAGAAATGAGTACCTTCTTTATTTTTGCTACAATGTTTTTAAAAGTGGTCTGCAGCAAATGCAGCAAATTGTGTCTGCAAGTATGGTTGTCCACATGCTTTTCCACATACAAGAAATCTGCAGCAGATGACTTTGAAAACATATTGACAAAATTATGGGAACTCGTTTGTTAGACGATTCTTGAATATATCAGATATATATAAGCATTACAGATCAAGATGAGAATGTATAGATGGGTTGATTGTTCTATATCAACACTGGTCACATGTGTCCTAAAATTGTTTTTTCTAGAGCAAGACTGTTATGTAATTTTCTGACAAAACAATTCATTTTTTAGCTCGACTTTTGAAAAAACGAGAGCTATTGTCATGACCCTGGCGTGGTCGTTGGCGGCGGCGTGGTCGTCCTGTTAAGGTTTTTTGTTTAGCTCAGCTTTTTTTCTCTTTTCTATCAGTCGAGCGTCTGTGCCGTACGTGGTGCTCTTGTTTTGTTTTTGAAACAGAGCAGATGCAAACTAATTTTAGAATTTTCAACCCTTCCCATATGCTAGACAAACGTTTGCTTCCTCTGCAACTCTCCAAAATGTTACAAACAGAGAATTGCTCATGATAATTGTCAGAATGTTTTCAACTCTATGTAACTGTTGTACTCTCATTTATTGAGATATATGTGCGACACTTATTGCCTAAAGGTTTTCAATGCTGTCTGCTGCAGATTTGTGGTGTATGAGAATGGGTTTCTGCCTTGTAATGTAGGGCTGTAGATAATTTTTACCCCCTCGATGTAAACAACTTTTTTTTTTTTGCAGCAGAAGATTTTAAAATCATACTGGAAAAGGGTTTTTCTTTTTCACATTAATGATTAAAATAAATTTTGAAGAAGTGATATTTTTTTCAAAGATGTTTTCAAAGCATATTCCAATTGTAGATTATATCAGGTGAGTATATGGTTAACTCTTTCCCACATCCTACAAATCTGTAACAGACTCTTTGAAAACATTTAGGCAGTAAATAAAGAAATCGGTGAGAACGATTTCGCTGAAATTAGCCACACTGATAGACCACAATGCGATCTAGGTCTGGGCGGTTTCGTTATATCTGGGAAAAATCTAGTTTTAGATATTTTTAAGGTTAAAACCCGAAAAATCGACATTTTGACTACATATTTCTGTAGATCTCGTACCAGCAAATAACGGAATCAGCTAGAGACCTGAAATTTAAACTGAAACTTGTCAAAGATCCAGTGCAAACAACGGTGTTTTTAAATTTCTCATACATTTAGTTTTGATAGTCGGAGAATGCTTTTAATAGGGGCTCTTGAATCAAATATTTTCACGTGACCAAATACTTGGAAAGTGACGTCACGTTCAGCACTTCAGCGGTATGACGTCATAACGTTATCGCTTTGGCGCCAAAACCAATAGTATGGTGTGTTTATCTTTTAGACTTGCGGAAATAATTTTGGTGTTGCCAAAAAACCTTGAGTGTCATCAATTGTTACGTTTTGAATCATGTAAGAATTGAAATTACATATTCATAACATATATATTTAGTATTGCGTGTGGCCAGTTGGTAGTTCGGTATAATTCATTCTGCTCCTCTTCACTCATTCTATCCCGCGAAACCCTTAAGGTGTCGCCTATCTAGTATAGAATGAGTGTAGTGGAACAGAATTATTCTATTCTGTTCTATGGAACAAATGTCTATACGGCTATTGGGACACAATGTGTTGTAAAATTCAGCGATTTGTGGACAAAGAAATCGGTGAGAACGATTTCGCTGAAATTAGCCACATTGATAGACCACAATGCGATCTAGGTCTGGGCGGTTTCGTTATATCTGGGAAAAATCTAGTTTCAGAGATTTTTAAGGTTAAAACCCGAAAAATCGACATTTTGACTACATATTTCTGTAGATCTCGTACTAGCAAAAAACGGAATCAGTTAGAGACCTGAAATTCATACTGAAACTTGTCCGAGATCCAGTGCAAACAACGGTGTGTTTAGATTTCTCATACATTCAGTTTGGATTCTTGGAGAAAGCTTTCAATAGGGGTTCTTGATTTTAAAAAAATCTGTGGGCGTGACCAGGAAAGTGACGTCACGTCAGCGGTTGACGTCATAACGTTACAGTGGTGCAGAGGTAGAGCGTCGGCCTCTCGTATCAAAGGTCCCTGGTTCGAGTCCCGTGATGAGCGGGTCCTTTTGAGATTTTTCCACACAAAACGGCACGAGTACTGGTTAAGTCTCCAGGAAGCAGACATCGAGTGTGAGTAATCTAAGCTTAAAGCTTGTTTCGCAATCGATGTAAAATAAATAAGTTTAAACTAAACTTCGGCGCCAAATCCCGATAATAATGTTTTATTTATCTTTTAGACTTACGGAGATAATTTTGTTGTTGCAAAATACTAATTTCATCAATTGTTACGTTTTGGATCATGTTAGAATCGAAATAATATATTCAGCATTGTGTGTGGTCGGTTGGTAGTTCGGATGCTATTCTGCTCCTCTCCACTCATTCTATCCCGCGAAACCCTTAAGGTGTCGCCTTTCTAGTATAGAATGAGTGTAGTGGAACAAATGTCTATACGGCTATTGGGACACAATGTGTTGTAAAATTCAGCGATCTGGGGACAAAGAAATCGGTGAGAACGATTTCGCTGAAATTAGCCACACTTATAGAACTCAATGCGATCTAGGTCTGGGCGTGTTCGTTATATCTGGGAAAAATCTAGTTTCAGAGATTTTTAAGGTTAAAACCCGAAAAATCGACATTTTGACTACATATTTCTGTAGATCTCGCACTAGCAAAAAACGGAATCAGCTAGAGACCTGAAATTCATACTGAAACTTGTCCGAGATCCGGTGCAAACAACGGTGTTTTTAGATTTCTCATACATTCAGTTTGGATTCTTGGAGAAAGCTTTCAATAGGGGTTCTTGATTTTAAAAAAATCTGTGGGCGTGACTAGGAAAGTGACGTCACGTCAGCGGTTGACGTCATAACGTTACAGTGGTGCAGAGGTAGAGCGTCGGCCTCTCGTATCAAAGGTCCCTGGTTCGAGTCCCGTGATGAGCGGGTCCTTTTGAGATTTTTCATCACAAAACGGCACGAGTACTGGTTAAGTCTCCAGGAAGCAGACATCGAGTGTGATTAATTTAAGCTTAAAGCTTGTTTCGCAATCGATGTAAAATAAATAAGTTTAAACTAAACTTTGGCGCCAAATCCCGATAATAATGTTCTATTTATCTTTTAGACTTACGGAGATAATTTTGGTGTTGCAAAATACTAGTTTCATCAATTGTTACGTTTTGGATCATGTTAGAATCGAAATAATATATTCAGCATTGTGTGTGGTCGGTTGGTAGTTCGGATGCAATTCTGCTCCTCTCCACTCATTCTATCCCGCGAAACCCTTAAGGTGTCGCCTTTCTAGTATAGAATGAGTGTAGTGGAACAGAATTATGAATCATGTATAGAATGAGTGTAGTGGAACAGAATTATTCTATTCTGTTCTACGGAACAAATGTCTATACGGCTATTGGGACACAATGTGTTGTAAAATTCAGCGATTTGAGGACAAAGAAATCGGTGAGAACGATTTCGCTGAAATTAGCCACACTGATAGACCACAATGCAATCTAGGTCTGGGCGGTTTCGTTATATCTGGGAAAAATCTAGTTTTAGATATTTTTAAGGTTAAAACCCGAAAAATCGACATTTTGACTACATATTTCTGTAGATCTCGTACCAGCAAATAACGGAATCAGCTAGAGACCTGAAATTTAAACTGAAACTTGTCAAAGATCCAGTGCAAACAACGGTGTTTTTAAATTTCTCATACATTTAGTTTTGATAGTCGGAGAATGCTTTTAATAGGGGCTCTTGAATCAAATATTTTCACGTGACCAAATACTTGGAAAGTGACGTCACGTTCAGCACTTCAGCGGTATGACGTCATAACGTTATCGCTTTGGCGCCAAAACCAATAGTATGGTGTGTTTATCTTTTAGACTTGCGGAAATAATTTTGGTGTTGCCAAAAAACCTTGAGTGTCATCAATTGTTACGTTTTGAATCATGTAAGAATTGAAATTACATATTCATAACATATATATTTAGTATTGCGTGTGGCCAGTTGGTAGTTCGGTATAATTCATTCTGCTCCTCTTCACTCATTCTATCCCGCGAAACCCTTAAGGTGTCGCCTATCTAGTATGTTCTACGGAACAAATGTCTATACGGCTATTGGGACACAATGTGTTGTAAAATTCAGCGATTTGAGGACAAAGAAATCGGTGAGAACGATTTCGCTGAAATTAGCCACACTGATAGACCACAATGCGATCTAGGTCTGGGGGGTTTCGTTATATCTGGGAAAAATCTAGTTTTAGATATTTTTAAGGTTAAAACCCGAAAAATCGACATTTTGACTACATATTTCTGTAGATCTCGTACCAGCAAATAACGGAATCAGCTAGAGACCTGAAATTTAAACTGAAACTTGTCAAAGATCCAGTGCAAACAAAGGTGTTTTTAAATTTCTCATACATTTAGTTTTGATAGTTGGAGAATGCTTTTAATAGGGGCTCTTGAATCAAATATTTTCACGTGACCAAATACTTGGAGAGTGACGTCACGTTCAGCACTTCAGCGGTATGACGTCATAACGTTATCGCTTTGGCGCCAAAACCAATAGTATGGTGTGTTTATCTTTTAGACTTGCGGAAATAATTTTGGTGTTGCCAAAAAACCTTGAGTGTCATCAATTGTTACGTTTTGAATCATGTAAGAATTGAAATTACATATTCATAACATATATATTTAGTATTGCGTGTGGCCAGTTGGTAGTTCGGTATAATTCTGCTCCTCTTCACTCATTCTATCCCGCGAAACTCTTAAGGTGTCGCCTATCTAGTATAGAATGAGTGTAGTGGAACAGAATTATTCTATTCTGTTCTACGGAACAAATGTCTATACGGCTATTGGGACACAATGTGTTGTAAAATTCAGCGATTTGAGGACAAAGAGATCGGTGAGAACGATTTCGCTGAAATTAGCCACACTGATAGACCACAATGCGATCTAGGTCTAGGCGTTTTCGTTATATCTGTGAAAAATCTAGTTTTAGATATTTTTAAGGTTAAAACCCGAAAAATCAACATTTTGACTACATATTTCTGTAGATCTCGTACCAGCAAATAACGGAATCAGCTAGAGACCTGAAATTTAAACTGAAACTTGTCAAAGATCCAGTGCAAACAACGGTGTTTTTAAATTTCTCATACATTTAGTTTTGATAGTTGGAGAATGCTTTTAATAGGGGCTCTTAAATCAAATATTTTCACGTGACCAAATACTTGGAAAGTGACGTCACGTTCAGCACTTCAGCGGTATGACGTCATAACGTTATCGCTTTGGCGCCAAAACCAATAGTATGGTGTGTTTATCTTTTAGACTTGCGGAAATAATTTTGGTATTGCCAAAAAACCTTGAGTGTCATCAATTGTTACGTTTTGAATCATGTAAGAATTGAAATTACATATTCATAACATATATATTTAGTATTGCGTGTGGCCAGTTGGTAGTTCGGTATAATTCTGCTCCTCTTCACTCATTCTATCCCGCGAAACCCTTAAGGTGTCGCCTATCTAGTAAAGAAATCTGTGTATTTGAAAGTATAGAATGAGTGTAGTGGAACAGAATTATTCTATTCTGTTCTACGGAACAAATGTCTATACGGCTATTGGGACACAATGTGTTGTAAAATTCAGCAATTTGTGGACAAAGAAATCGGTGAGAACGATTTCGCTGAAATTAGCCACACTGATAGACCACAATGCGATCTAGGTCTGGGCGGTTTAGTTATATCTGGGAAAAATCTAGTTTCAGAGATTTTTAAGGTTAAAACCCGAAAAATCGACATTTTGACTACATATTTCTGTAGATCTCGCACTAGCAAAAAACGGATTCAGCTAGAGACCTGAAATTCATACTGAAACATGTCCAATATCCAGTACAAACAACGGTGTTTTTAGATTTCTCATACATTTAGTTTTAATTCTTGGAGAATGCTTTTAATAGGGGCTCTTGAATCAAATATTTTCACGTGACCAAATACTTGGAAAGTGACGTCACGTCAGCACTTCAGCGGTATGACGTCATAACGTTATCGCTTTGGCGCCAAAACCAATAGTATGGTGTGTTTATCTTTTAGACTTGCGGAAATAATTTTGGTGTTGCCAAAAAACCTTGAGTGTCATCAATTGTTACGTTTTGAATCATGTAAGAATTGAAATTACATATTCATAACATATATATTTAGTATTGCGTGTGGCCAGTTGGTAGTTCGGTATAATTCTGCTCCTCTTCACTCATTCTATCCCGCGAAACCCTTAAGGTGTCGCCTATCTAGTATATAGTTAAAAGGCAAAATTAACCCTTTCCCACATAGAAATCATATGCAGAAGGCAACTTTTAACCCTTTCCCTCATATGGCAATTCTGCAGCAGACGACTTTAAATGTATTTTGTCAAAACATAGAAAATCTCCATAATTGAATGGATAACCTATGACTAAAAGTGGAATACATTGTGGCAAAAGGAGAAATTGCACATTTTGTGCAATTTCTTCTTTTGTCACTATGTTTTCAAAAAGCCGTCTGCTGCAGAGGCTTCAGAAAGCGTCTATATGAGGGAAAGGGTTAATGCTTTTGGGCAAAAATAGATAAAGTCTCTATAAATTGAAGTATATTTATTAACTAGAGAAGAAAAAATTATGGCAAAAGGAGAAACTGTTCTAATGAGCAATTTGTCCTTTATCTAAAATGCTTTCAAATGTCGTCTAGCATAAATATTTTAAAATGAATCTACATGTGGGAAATCATTTAAGTCTGCTGAGCTACAAAACCCATTCCCACATACAACAAATATGCAGCAGATGACGTTGAAATTATCAAGTCCAAAATATAGAAGATTTCAATAAATGATAGTATGTTTATTGAATCGAGTTGAAATCATTGTGGCAAATGGAGAAATTGCTCATTATGAGCAATTTCTTCTTTTGCCACAATGATTTCAAAAGTCGTCTGCTGCAGAGGCGTCCGAAAGGAAGGGGTTAATGATATGTTTTGATAGGTTTGACAAACGAGGAAGGTCTTCAGGTTCTATCAAGATACGTGGATTTAACAAGTGACGTACAGACTGCCTCCTTAGCATTGGTATATAGTGCTCCGAGTGATCTGATGAAAGATGAAATTGCAATAACATGGATAGAGAGGTATGTATAGAGCTATAGAGAAAGACGGGTATACAGCTATTTTCCTCACAATATCTCTCTTAACCCTTTCCCTCATATAGACGCTTTCTGACGTCTCTACAGCAGACAGATTTTTGAAAACATAATTACAAAAGAAGAAATTGCTCAAAACAAGCAATTCCTCCTTTTGCCACATTGTTTTCCACTTTTAGTCATAGGTTATCCATTCAATTAAAGAGATTTTTCATTTTTTGACAAAATATATTCAAAGTCGTCTGCTGCAGAATTGTCGTATGAGGGAAAGGGTTAAAGTCCAACCAAACCCTTCGATGTGGGTACTGAAAAGAATCGTCTCATTGAGACAATTCTTTTGAGTACCAACACGATAGGGTTAGAGGGTTGAATAAGGATTTTAGAACATGCAATACGCCCCTTATTTAGAATTCTGTTTGTAATATGTCTTCTTGATAGTATACAATTTAATCCTTTTCCCATGTGCAGACACATTTTGACACATCTGCAGCAGATAAAACGTAACTCGGATATGTTGGTATGTAATAGGCCTTAATAGTTTTTAACCCTTTCCCATGTCCACGATCATTATGATGCATCAGCAGCTGACAGAGAAGATCAATTTTTCCTTTTGCCACAATATTTTCAACTCTATTCAATAAAAAGACTTCCATTCATAGGAATTTACCATAGTTTGGCTAGATGTAGTCTACATCAGATTTCTTTTAAGTGGGAAAGGATTGACTGTTGGTTTTTACATAATTTGTGTAATTACTGAACCTACTCTATTATTATAATAGTTGGTGCTTTCTTAACCCTTTCCCTCATAGACAATTCTGCAGCAGACGAATGGATAACCTATGACTAAAAGTGGAAAACATTGGCGAAAGGAGAAATTGCTCGTTTTGAGCAATATCTTCATTTGTCGCTATGTTTTCAAAAAGCCATCTGCTGCAGAGGCGTCAGAAAGCGTCTATATGAGGGAGAGGGTTAAGCTGGTTTAATTGAAAAGTACCGATACAAAAGAATATAATCTGGTGAGTTTTAACTCCTGGTTTTGTGATTGATAAGGAAACATTCTGTGTAGAAAACCTCTTGTTTTCCCTCAATGTTTCAAACAATGTCTGCTGTAAAGGTATGGGAGGTCTCTATGGAGAGAGCTAAATACAAAATATTTTTTCTTCTATTATTTTTTTCAGCTACAGAGATTTGTTAGACAGATGGAAACTTTGGCATCAAAGGTAAATACATAAATGATTTTAATTAATTTTTGAGTTTGGTTGTGAGATGGAGACACTGAGAAATTATGCCTTTTCCCCTCAAGTTTGTTATATGCTTCTTAGTGGTTAGGTATCATTTATCCATGATTTGTCTGTCTGATAGTCACCTAAATGTGTTCAAGCATATCTCAAAAAATATTGACATAATGTCATGAAAGATATATCAGAACATCTATCACCATTATGTAGTTTTTGAACTGAGTTTTACTTTGGTATTCAATCACTTTTATTGATTATGCTCATAATCATCACTATATCCAATTCTCCTCTTTTCATAATATTTTCAACTTTGCAGCCGAGCTTCCAATTAATCATATAAAAATATCCTATTAGATAAATCTGTCATTTCCAGATCAAAGTTTGATATAATCCGCCATTCCCAAGATCAAATCCGTGTTCAAGGTCAGGCCTATGTCAGTTGTAATTTTTGTGGGAAATCTGTGGCCTGTAACATGACCTTGGCCTCAAGAATGCGACCCAGCAACTACAGCTCTCTACCACCAACAAACAAACCTAAGGTAAGTTTATATATAGTCTGGTACCCAGTGTTCTATAGAAAATGAGTATGTCTGGCATGAACCAACAATGCAGTCTGGTACCTGGCATACTATAATGAATGAGTATGTCTGGCATGAACCAACAATGCAGTCTGGTACCTGGCGTACTATAATGAATAAGTATGTCTGGCATGAACCAACAATGCAGTCTGGTACCTGGCGTACTATAATAAATGAGTATGTCTGTCATGAACCAACACTGGCGACTAGATTGGTCACTTGCCCTTGGATATATCTATTGCATATATAATAAATAAATAAATGTAAACTTTTCATAATCTCTACAGCGTACCAATACAATTTGATGTTATGAATCGATACATAAATTATTAAGCAAACAACTTTCGTAGTTTGAAAGATTAAACCAGTTGGTCAACAAATGTTGGTCTCTATAGACTTTTGCTTGCTTCACCGTATTCAAAGAGCCCCACCATTATTGGTGTATGTCTGACCCTTCGGTTCCCCACATACAACAAATCTGCATCAGACGACCCTGTAATATACGTAAAATCTCTTGAAAGGACAATTTAACTTTTTAAATAGAGTGTAAACCATTGTGGCAAAATGAGAAATTGCTTATTATCAGCTGTTTCTCATGTTGCCACAATGTTTTTAAAGGTCATTTGCAGCAGATGCATTTTCAAATGGGAATGAGTTAAATTATGTTAGTGGTCACCTATTGCTAAGAAACTTGACTGTGACATTAAGCTAGCTACAGTTTTTTCACAAAAAATTCCCGATAATAGAATTTCTTTATTCCTTGTAGTTTGTTAGTACATGTACATACAATAACTCGTTGAAATAAGGAAAAATATATTATAGGTCAATGTTCTGAAAAAGGTTTATTGGCCTTCAATGACCTGACTAATTTCATCATAGGCACAAATATAGGCATTTTGGCCGAAAACCTTAAAAAAAAACCTAAAAAAAAAGACAACATCAAATGACAAAATACAAAGAATAAAGAAATTCTATTATTGGGAATTTTTGTGTGAAAAAACTGTACTTAACGCCTTTAGTTGTGTCATGCACAAGAAACATTCCCAAGCATGACAGTTCATCCTTTATCTGCAGCAGATGACTTTGAAAACCTATATACAAAAACATGAAAACTCTCCGTAATTGAGAGTTGAAAACATTGTGGCAAAAGGAGAAATTGCTCGTTTTGAGCAATTTCTTCCTTTGTTACAATGTTTTCAAAAGACGTCTGTTTTGGAGGCGTCTGCAGCAAGTTTGTTGTATGAGGGAAAGGGTTAATGAAAACTTTGTTTGTTTATAGATAGCATGTTGTCCAGGATGTAGGAAGCCGTTACCAAGATGTGCTTTATGTTTAACTAACCTAGGGACCCCGTCAGGCTCAGCTTTGTATCAGAAGGAAAAGTCAGGTAGGTTAACCTTGATAGGTCATTTTATTATACCTCACATGACTTTGTAATGTTAAATCTCATATACTCATCATGGGCAATTTCTTACTGTCTCATGCTAACAGTACGTTTTTGACCGGTTAACAGTATACTGTTACATGGCACGCGCGTGAAAATGTTGGTTATGCACGTGCATGACGTCATTTAAAACAATAACCTCACCTTTTAGACGCACGTGCCATGTAACAGTATACTGTTAATCGGTATATTCATATGTGTGTTACATTGTAGTAGATGTACTCATGTTCACCTCCCCTACAAAGGTACAGAATAAATTGAATAAACGTGTAATTTTGTTAGGTATAATCAAATAAATATTGCATGGCTTCCAGTGTTACAGTTCATATTGTCAACATTCGGGTAAATACTGTTAACCTCGGCTTCGCCTCAAGTAACAGTAGTTTCCTCAAGTTGACAATATGTACTGTCACACTGAAAGCCATGCAATATTTATATATTACTGGAGTAGCCGTTTGTTGATGTAGTCGTAAAGTGTCTGCCTTTGGTGCAGAAGGTTGCGGGTTCAATCCCTAGCTGGATCATACCAAAGGCTTTAAAATTGGTAGTAATGGCTTTCTCTCGTTAGTGCTCAGGGTTGGGGGGTAAGCATTTTGACTGACTTGCTGGTGTCATGATAAATGGACCAGTAATTCTAGTGGCTTGACCAGTAAACGCCGTGATAGAAACTGGAAAATATTGAAGGAGCTGTCAAACACCATACCAAAACCTATTAGTGGACTATAATGACTTGATTGTGACCTTTATGCAAAGATGTATATTAGTGTGGCATACATGTGTTTTTATAAAAATCATCATAGATATACAAAGCTTTGCTTAATCTCAGGTTCATGTCTGTGTTGTTGAGTTATATCATAATAAAGTTTGTTAACCCTTTTCTGGAAACGGACACATTTTGACGTATCTGTAGCAGAGGACATTATAAAACATTGATACAAAAGGAGAAATTTCTCATGATAAGCAATTTCTCATTTTGTTGTTTTCAATTTTATCCAGTGATATTACTTTCTTTTCTTGATAATTTCCATACTTTTGTTTAGATGACTTCAAAGTTGTTTGCTGCAGATTTGTTGAAAGTAGGAAAGGGTTAATCCTTTTCCTGAAACAGAAGTGTTTTGACACATTTCAGGCTTTGTAGCAGACAACATTTGATATTATTATTGGTTACCCTTTCTCGCATATACGCTTTCTGACGCCTCTGCAGCAGATGGCTTTTTGAAAACATAGTGACAAAAGAAGAAATTTCTCAAAATGAGCAAATTCTTCTTTTGCCACAATGTTTTCCACTTTTAGTCATAGGTTATCCATTCAATTATAGATATTTTCTATTTTTGACAAAATATGTTCAAAGTTATCTGCTGCAGAATTGTCGTATTCATTAAGGGTTAACGAAAAATTGCTAAATGTCAATGATTTCTCTTTCTATCAATGTTTCAAATGCCATCATTATCAGGGATTTATGGCTGCTGAAATGAATTTTGAATTTAATTTTTTCCATATTTGTTATTACAAGCTAAATATAATGGCATCATGTCTTTTCTAAATTGGGTGTTCTTTAGAATTAACCCTCTCAATGCTGAATTGTTAAAATGGACTTCTTCAGATTTGCATCAAGATGAAAATGTTGAGTAGAGGAGCCAACAGTATAGAGCCTAGTCTAATGGATGCGGATGCGCTAGCTGACCTGGTTCTATATTTGTAGCAATGGCTTCACAAAAATCTATTTCAGCAGTCAAATGGGTTTTCCTTTCCCATATACAATACATAAGCAGCAGACAACTTTGACATCTAGCCAAAATGAGCAATTTCTCCTTCTGCCACAATGTATTCTAGCACAGTCTGCTATTGATGCATAAAAATGCGACTGCATGTGAAAAGGGGTAAATGCATCTTGGACCAGGATAATTTTTAACCCTTTTCCTCATACGACAATTCTGCAGCAGACAACTTTCAACATATTTTGTCAAAAAATAGAAAATCTCTATAATTGAATGGATAACCTATGACTAAAAGTGGTAAACATTGTGGCAAAAGGAGAAATTGCTCGTTTTGAGCAATTTCTTCTTTTGTCACTATGTTTACAAATAGCCGTCTGCTGCAGAGGCATCAGAAAGCGTCTTCATGAGGGAAAGGGTTAAAACTGATTAAGGAGAAGAAGGTACACAATGAAATATCAACATATCTTATACCGTTATTTCTTTAGATCATCTACTTTACAAAGACATCAAATTATGCTGTTAACCTTTTCCCTCATACACAGATGCATTTTGACGCCTCTTTAACAGACAACTTTTGAAAACATGATGAACAATTTCTGCTTTAGTCACAATGTTTTCAACTCTTTACAATAATGAAACTTTCATTTAGAGAGAGTTTCAATATTTTTGCCTGGACCGTTTACAAAGTCATATGTTTTATATTTATTTATCATATATTTAGAAAGGGTTAAATAATTTTTGAACTGTTTTCTTTTTAAACACAGATTTTGGTGTCAAGCTGTCTCCGTTTGATAGTTGGTTTACATGGTGCCAGTCTTGTCGCCATGGTGGCCACTCATCGCATGTGACGGACTGGTTCAGAGACCATACAGAATGTCCAGTGACAGGATGCACATGCAAATGTATTACGATAGATCCAAACAGTCAACTTGGTGCAGATACTTCCCCATAGCTTCAATTGAGAGACACTGCAATCAAATCTTAATTCTTGTCTGTGATAAAAACATTTTTATGCTTCTATATCCGATTCTAGACTGGTCTATAGCAGATGTCATTTGAAATCATTTCATTTTGGCAAATGGATAAATTGCTCATAATGAGCAATTTATCCTTTTGACTAATGTTTTCAACCCAATTCAATAAGTATACTTTCATTTATGGATTTTTTTTCATAATTTAGCCTTGATAAATTCAAAGCCGTGTGCTTCAGATTTGACATATGTTGGAAATGGATAACAGACTTCAGTTGAAAAGAACATGCAGATGACATCGAAATGATTTTAATGTTTTTAGCACTCCTTGCCAAAAGCCACAATAGTTTATTTGATTTCATGATTCTTATTGTTTAGCCATCTGTACAGACGTTAGATTGAGTGGTTAAATATCATTTTCAACAGTATTGCAGTCATATTGGGGCGACCTGTTCACCTACTGTAGGACCTATTTGGTCCTGGCTTTCTTGCACCAGTACTCCATACATCATTCTTCTAATACAACTGACTGGCAACAATGACTTTTGTAAATAATATGGAAGATTGTTAGCTGAGCTGATTTTTTTTATAAACTTACAGCATCAACTCGGTAAGCCTGTATGGAAAAAGATTCATGTTCTCAAATTTGGCTTCTTGTCTTTTCCTTTTATATGTAATGAATAAGTGATAATTAAAGATGTTTTGTTATGATTATTGTTCAGGTTGTTTTTTATCTATTTCGAAATGAACAGAATGCAACGTACAAGCGTTGGTATATTGCTGGATCACAAACTTATGCAGATGAGCAATCTCTATTGGTGGTGCTCTAGAAAACGAATTAGTGAGTTAATGACAAGTGAATGCATTTTCAGGTAACACACCGAGCATTCTATTGTGTGCTAGTTTAAAGCTGTAATGTTATTGTTAGTCACCTACAGGTTGGAGACCAGTTTGGGGACTATAGGTTTGCTCGCGGTGTCACTAAACAGAGTCTGGTAGAGTCCGGTAGAGTCTGGTCGTCAAATATCGGTATCCAGTCAACCCGACACCTAGTTATCTCGACACCTAGTCAACCCGTCCCCTTTTTGGTTAATCCGACACCTTTTTTGGTTAACCCGACACCTATAGGTAAAATTGGGAGTCAACCCGACACCTTTTTTGGTTAACCCGACACCTCATTTAAAAATTATTACTTTAAGTATCGGGCGTTATTTATTGCTTATTCACATCTGTTTTCGATTTGACCACGTTTTATTGTTGTTGTTACCATAACTTACAATTCGAGCCTAGAATATCTCGTACGATATATCATAGATGATAAATTTTATTTTTCAGGTTGAATGGTGTCTAAGGGCAAGTTAAAGAGAAAAAAACACGATATTTAAAATTTATAAAATATATAATTAACATTGAATTATACAAATATACACATACACACATTTTTTTTACACGTTTACCAACAAGGTTGACATATTTACGGAACAGAACAGAACATAATAAAATCAATCGCTGTCAGTTTGTCGCCGGGTCAACTTGGCCTCGTTTACTAATCTCACGTATTCTGATATTTGTTCACTCTCTCTGTGCAACATAGTAAGCAGCACGTAAAACGGCGGCCCTGATCCTGCCTTTTGGTTTAGTTTGTTGTGCCAGCCTGTAAAAAAGAAGAACTTGTTAAAATCCACGACATCTTATGTTTATGTATAATATATGAAATTAATATGTATTTTTTAAACCTTTTTTGATCCATGAGTTTAATAAATTTATTTTTAACAAAAAGCTGTAGCAAAAGATGATCACCTTCTAAGTCGTTGTTGGTTCTGATGGAATGTCCATATACAGACCAGCTCTCCACGGGCCAAAGGTTGGATGACACCCATATCCTATTAACGTAATCCATCAAAGGCTGGATATGGTCTGGACATAAGTCCCTCATGGCGTCAAAGGTGGGCTTTATGTGGTTGGCTGGCAGAAAAGGTAGACACATCAACCGTCGCAGGAAACAGTACGACCCCTCGTGAGTGCGGTATTCGCATGCCAACCCCATCTCCTATAGCAAACAAAATTAAAAATATTAAAGATATGTTTTATTACAGCAATTGTGTATATAAAACATGTTATACATGTTAATTACAGAAATTGTGTAATTAATTTAAACATGTTAAGTAGACCGTCCATAATTCCCCCATACAATTTAAGTAAAGTTAAGTATATACCTGGATTTTCCTCCACACAGCCTGTCCCCAGTGAAAACTACAGCCCTTGATGGTACAGCGTGGAAACACCAAACGTAAGGCTTTCCAAAAGGCGCGCTCGAAATCCACCCTGAAGCTCTGAACTTCCACCTCTCTGTCAACAAGACGTAACTAATTATTAAGATCTATCAGGAAATCCACTTTGTCGTCAATATATCAAAGGTAGATATTTTAAGGGGATAAATAAACAAGCAAACACCGTTTATTAAAGGACACAATTTATTAATGTAAAAAAGCACATTTTAATTATATTTAAACGAGAATACAAACAACATAATCAACAACTAATTAGACAACCAATTACACTTAATCTGTGTCAATTTCAAAGTCGGAAACTATTATAATTGATCAAGGTATAACAATACTACATTTTAAACGAAGTTTGTCCATGAGGTGTTATATACATAATTTTCTGTTCTGTTATAGTAAAACATCATATGGGGTACAACATATTCTAGGCCCGAATTGTTTATTATGGTATCAACAACAACAACAACAACACTTGTCCATATTGGCCCAACATCGTGTGTAATTATTTGAGTCAAAGATCAGGAAATACAGTTTCAATAATTCTTCATGTATACGGTAAAATATAGGGAGGTGTCGGGTTGACCGAATTTCACACATGAAATTTATATCGGGTGTCGGATTAACCGAAAAGGTGACGGGTTGACTAGGTGTCGGGATAACTAGGTGTCGGGTTAACTGGCATTCTCAAATATCCCATTATATCACTGTTTTGTTGTGTTTTTGTATTGAAATGAATGAATTAACGTGTTATTGTATCATATAAATAAAAATAAAAATGTATTTGCCTATTTCAGTTCATTTTCGAGTGAATATAGAAATATAATATGCGTGAACACGGACACTGGTAGAGTCTGGTCATTATTAAGCAATAAATACAAAGTTTTATACGATTTTTAAGTTATAAAAAGTTTAATTTGATTTATATGTGTCATATTATATATTTATTTCTTATATTATTTCAGCTGATAATCGGCAAAATAGTTCAATACAAAAACACAACAAAACAGTGATATAATGGGATATTTGACGACCAGACTCTACCGGACTCTACCAGACTCTGTTTAGTGATACCTGTTTGCTCGTGTCCGTCAGTCTGTCAGGCTGTATCTTCCACATGTTTGACTGGATTTTGATATTACTTCACACAATTCTTCTCCCTAACAAGATGATGTGTCATGCACAACAACTAGCTACCTACTCCCAATGTCAAGGTCACAGTTTTAAATCAAACATCATCAGACTTCTGTCATGTCCGGGCTGTGTCTGCCACATACTTGCAAGGATTTTGATATATCTTCACTCAATTTTTCTCCATATCAAGATGATATGTCATGCACAACAACCAGATACCTACTCTCAAGGTCGAGGTCACAATTTTGGCTCAAACAGTCTCAGTCTTTTTTTACTTGTCTTGCATGCTTGAATGAATTTTGATATAGCTACACTTAATTATTCTTCATAGCAAGATGATGTGTCGTGCACAATAACCAGCCACTTATTCCCAAGGTCAAGGTCAGACTTGAAAACTTTGGTCAGCAACTCTAAAACTTTACACATTTAACCAATTAGAAGACTGTATGTCAAGGGGCATAGCTCTATATTGGCTTTACAATACCTATTTATAACCTTGGCAACTAGTTGAGCTCGAGATTAGGTCCCACATAAGGTACAACCTGATTTGATATATAAACTGGATGACGACGCACATATCCCATTTTCTTTAACAAATCTAGGGTTCCCAAGTCGCACACAAGACCCAGGCCTGTACCTTAACCCTTTCCCTCATACGACAATTCTGCAGCAGACGACTTTAAACGTATTTTGTCAAAAAGTAGAAAATCTCCATAATTAAATGGATAACATATGACAGAAAGTGGAAAACATTGTGGCAAAAGGAGAAATTGCACGTTTTGATGCATATGCAGCAGTATGGTTTCCTATGTTTTTGTTCACTACTGACAACACTTCCCTAAATAATTATGTCCACATTCCAAAAGTGGGATTGAAGTACCAACACGCAAACTATTCTATTACTCAAAATATATTCAGTTTAAGGATTTATTATTTTATGAGGATACGAGCACATGTTTCGGTGTGTAAAATTATTCCTATGTTGAAAATGCCTGAATCTTTCATACACAACATACTAAAAATGGTGTGTGTTATACTCAAGTGTCTCAAAAATATAAACAAAGTATTAGGTTATTGTACTTTTTACATTTTACAACCACTTCGGTATAGCAAAATGTCCTTAACAGACTGCTATCAGGTCAACTTTTTTTTGTCAGTCTGTGTTGCAGTTGCATGGAAGAAGATTATGTCTGTGACAAAACCTTTGGAACGGGCTTTACGTGTTGCCTGTGAGCATCTAGTTTAAAATTGCATTAAAATCTAGAATTACAAATCGTGCAGTTTTGCTGTCTATAATAAACTTATATGTACAGCAATTCTTTTCTTTATCTGGTACCAGGTTACGATCAAGGTACATTTTTCCTCAAAAATGTATGCAGTGCATTGCGTTTTTTGTCCAAAAGTGCGCATACAAAACATAATGTTCTTGTGAACTCATGAACATTATTTCGTATGACAGGGCTAATTCCCATGTATACAGTATTTCTGTATGACAGGGCTATTTTGAACCAGGATATGTACTATATTAACTGTCAAGAATATACGTGCTCTCTGTGGTGAATATATATACTTAGGAGCCACACTCATTTATCAGATCGAGGATTGCCGACTCTCGATGCTACACATATTATTTAAAGTCTTTCTTGAAACAAGCACCTGTGTTTTACTACTATTATGCCACATGCTGTCCTCGTCTTGAAGGGACTTTTGTATTGCTTGCAATACCCCATTTACTTGTTTCGGCTAGCACTCGCTGTGACTAAACCCTGCTTTCGTATCCATGTAATGTAATAACAATAGACACTGTTTGTCAAACTTGTCTTAAAACGTTCATTGACTGATTGACGAACTGTGCCGAGCCTGAATTAACTGGGATTAGTCCAAGGTTGATGTAAATCTACACTTGCATTTTATGTATATCTGATGCTACTCTGTTGAGTGTTCCCGGACCAACATGCTTTGTGTTGGATATCTACATGTACACCACAAGTTGTGCATGTGATTTGCTCTTATACTCGATTTAACCATCTTCCTTTAACCCTTTCGCACATACAAATGCATTTACACGTTACTGCTGCATTCGAATTTTGAAAAACATTTTATAAAAGGAGAAAATGCTCATACTAAGAAATTTTCCTTTATGCCACAATGTTTTACACTCTATTCAAAAAAATTACTTTCATTTAAAGAGATTTTCCTTAGTATTTCCTGAAGGAAACATCTGCTCCAGATTGTTGGATTGGATAAGTTGACTGACTGTACCTTTTTATCACCTTCCCACGGGAGCAAGGCAATGGCGAGAGCTATCAATCCAGTGGTCGTGACAGTTCGAACCCTTACTAGGCCATTCATTATTTCCGATGATTGACATACGTGACCAGCGTCTTCCATTAATTGGCTAAATATTATAAGTAAGTAAGTTAAATTAAGAAAATGGTTTATTAGTGTGACATGTGTCAACAATTTGTATAATACATTCATAATTTAACAATAATACTTTGATAAAGTACACCCGGTACCATAAGCCTAAAAGTCACCAGAGAATATGAGCCGTCCCGCGAGAAAACCAACATTATGTCATCTGCGTAATGTACCGACCCAGATTAGCCTGCACAGTCCGAGCAGAGTGATCCGGGCCGACACATTTCGTCTCAGGGGGATAGAGGTATAGAGTAATGATTCCTGAAAGAGAAAATCCACTGGAGGCGAAAGGTGTCTATCCGAGAAAGCCTGCGCGGCATGCTTAGGCTGATCCGGATCGATACTTTACGCAGAGTTCACAATGTTTTGGTTTTTTTTATGCGTCACGGTGCATTAATATACATGAAATATATACAAAACATCGTGATCGGACGTTTAATTTTTATTATAAATCGACATGAAAAATGTTTTCAAAATTAATTAATTAACTGCAGTATTTTAACGTTTCCAGTAAATAATTCTTTATATCTTTGAAAACATATTGACAAATATGTAAATCATTTCAAAAATAAATGACGATTTTATCTTAGAGCAGAGTAGAAAAACGTTGCAGGAAAAAAATAGTTTCGGAATACTTTCATTTCGAATGCATTATAAATCACTGTGGGGAAAGTGGATATTGTTTGTTACAGTTAATAGCTCCGTCCCCAAAAATGCTTTCACAAGTCGTCTTTGTGTGTAACATCAAAATGCACGAACTTATGGTATAAATGCTCTATTAGTTGAACAATGTACCCCGTCTCAGCATATACTAAATCACTATTAATGTGGCTGTCTTCCTTGTTTGTTTTTTTAACAAGTTCAATAAATTGCTCCTGATAAGATAATAAGATGAACTGGTTATATATAAATGTATGATATTTATTAATGTATGTTATATATAAATGTATGATATTTATTAATGTATGTTATATATAAATGTATGATATATATTAATGTATGTTATATATAATGTATGATATATACCTTTTGTTTGATCAGGGTTTTACGCCGTTTGCAACATTATTTCAGTTATATCACGGCGGCAGTTCACATATTCATGATCCCTGGGTAAACAATCGAATACTAGGCTAGGAAATGTGTATTGCCCACGGGCACTCTACCATAAGCGTCGTGCCGCGAATGGGGATCGAACCCGGGACGCCCTGTTTGAAATCCCCGACGCTTACCACTCGACCACGCCGAATTCCTGTATGGATATATAAGGGAATGTAGACAGTCACACGGGAAGAATGTATGAATATATAAGGGAATGTAGACAGTTACACGGGAAGAATGTATGGAATGCAGGTGCGAAAAGTCATGAAGCACGGTAGACGAACTGCCGGCTGTCGTGATATAACTGTCATGCAGATGAAAACGACATTATACTCCAATCATCCCATCGAGTGCAGACGGTGTTTTGGTGTGACCTGCCTTGAAAGTGTGACTCTGGGAGCACTTCTCGTCTGTCTGAACGTCACTCTTTGACCTATCTACAGGTAGTTCATGTATTCTTTCTCTCTTGTTGAAAAGGTACACAGACGAAATATAACACATTTCTTCCTTTCTTAATTCTAAGCACCGTTGAGGAATTTGCAAACATTTTGGATCCAGATCAGACCCCACAAAACGTGGGGACTGATCTGAGATCCAAACTGTTTGACACTCAGGTTCTATTTCAGTGAACATTTGGGGATAACAAATACTTTCTCAAATATTGCAGACGACACTATATCAGACGAAAAATAGTTTAGCGTTCAAGTAGTTAAATAATCATTTACATATTCATTGTTAGCAATTCCGAGAGCTTATAATTATTAGAGTCAGGAGTCGTGGGTTCGAATCTCTGTTTGGGTTTACAATGATTGCCAAATAAGGAAATTGTGACTTGTATCATTCGTTTTCCACCCGTTAACTAAACGTCTATGTTGGAAGGCAGTCAGTTCCCTGTGATATTTTTTGCGTCGAGTATTATGTGCGAGAAAGCCAGGACACAAAAAGTTAAGCGGACTGGCTGCTATGATCTAACCGAAAACCTATTGAAAACGGCGTCAGACTTTCAATTTTAAAAATCTTAAATTATTATTTATATGTCCAGTAACTATATTCTTTTCAACATATATTTCACTGTTTAAGTCTAAAATATTTCTGCTGTGTACTAAGGTGTGTAAATAGCGATACTGAAACAATGGAAAAAAAGGAATCATTTGTCTTTATTTAAAAGCGTCAAGTTTTGTTATATTTATGATAGATGAATCGCCGAAGGCGATGTTTTCTTGACATTTACAAATTGTCCTCAACCTCAACCCTTTTTAATCCTTGTTCTCTTATTGAGGGACTTTGAAAGCTTCATGGTGAACAATTCTCCATTTTCCACACACTTTTTGTGTCGTCTGGCTTGGCAAAGTGACATTTTGGGACATTGTCTGTCACCCTTATATTTAATGGTTTATTGGCAGCCGACACATATATTACACCCATATATACTTCTATTATCATTAATTTTTATTTTTATTTTAAATTTCGTCCTGTCTTCTTCAGGTTTTTTTTGTACTTTAAAAGCAAAAACTTGCTTTGTTTTGAAACAAATAATCTATACACCAACCATTTATTTGTTTGTTTAGAAAATGTATTTCACAGATGGACAAAGATTATAAGCCAACTAAAGATTGCAAAGTCCTGTTTCAGATGATAATGCAGAAGATCGGTTAATATAAACCCTTTCCCGAAGTACAACACATCTGCAGCAGACGACTTAAACATTACCTTGGCAAACATATATTTATGAATAAATACTCATTGAACAGTGTTGAAAACAATGTGTCAACGGGAGAAATTGCTGAAAAGCAACTTTTCCTTTTGCCACATTGTTATGTTTCTAAAGGTGTCTGCTGCGGATGCTCCTGTGTGTTAAAAAGGATAAATTTGCGGATTTAGCAATACTAGCTTTTTTTTTAGCGCTCCTCGAAATACGTAAGAACACAAACACGTGGTTAGCTATTGTGTGTGTTGGAGACCGATCATTCATCATTCTAGGGAGTGGTTATGTGTCCCTGGCACAGAAGACTTTAACACCACAGCAGCTGGTGACGTTTGAACACAAAGGAGAAAAGGAGAAATTGCTCAAAATGAAATTGAACAAGTCACCCGCCACAACGCTTTCAATTCTGTATCCCAATTCTATTTCCCATTTCCTATGTGTGATCAACTACTTTCAGGGGCGTAGCTTTGCAATAATCAATGTGTAGGCCGTCTTGTGAGAAAATCAACATTGTGGACTCTGCGTAAAGTATCGACCCGGATCAGCCTAAGCATGCCACACAGGCCTACCCGGATAAACACCTTTCGCCTCCTGTGGATTTTCTGTTTCAGGAATCACTACTCTATACAACTATCCCCCTAAGACTGAATGTGTCGGCCGGATCAGTCTGCGCGGACAGCGCGGACAGCGCGGAGAGCGCACACTGATCTGGTCGATACATTACGCAGATGCCTATCGCCGCAGCTGCATTTTGGGGGCATTTTGAGAAAAGATGTGTAGGCACGTGCCTACAGTGCCTAAAGGGAGCTACACCCCTGACTTTTCCCTGCGATGTTTTCAAATCAGACGCCTTGTAAGGAGGGAATGAATAGACTGGGTAACCAGCGTAAACCGGTATTATTAAGATTTATTATATATAACGAAGCGGCCCGTTGAACCCTTTGCATAATGGACGAAGAAAAAATCCTCCAGTTAATTTTTATTAAAATTAAGATATAATTGTTTAGAAAATGGTTATACATTTACTAGACTGGTGCATTTATGTTCGGCTGAGACACAGAATAAAAGATATTTCTAAATATTAGCTACGTTTGATTTTAAGATATTTTATCCCCGAATTAATTTCTGTTATACTGATTTATCGAACCATATTACTTAAGGAGGAAAGGGGTGAATGATAATGTGTTTGTTTTATAATCAACTCAGTCATTATGTCATTTTATTGTACAGTGTAACATTTCGGAGTAAAAGCGATTATATTGAGGTAACGTTGTAATGAACTCTGTTTCATGTATTTCTTTCAATATTAGATGTTTAAATTTACTTTACGACATTGAACAAATTTAAGAACAGAAGGACTTGCTCTTCATTATATTTTAGAAAACATACAGATACTTTCAGATGTTTATACGGCAGACGACATTTGAAAACAGTGTGGCGAAAGGAAATTGCTTATCATGAACAATTTCTCCTTTGGCCACAATTTTGTCAACTTTATTCGATAAGTGTTCATTTCATTTAAGAGAGTTTCCATATTGTTATTGAATGTTTTAACCCTTTCCCTCATATAGACGCTTATTGACGCCTTTGCAGCAGACGGCTTTTTGAAAACATAGTGACAAAAGAAGAAATTGCACAAAACGTGCAATGTCTCCTTTTGCCACAATGTTTTCCACTTTTTGTCATAGGTTATCCATTCAATTATGGAGATTTTCTATTTTTCGACAAAATATGTTCAAAGTCGTCTGCTGCAGAATTGTCGTATGAGGGAAAGGGTTAAAGGTCGTCTGCTGCAGATGTGTTGTAAGTGGGAAAGGGTTTACATATAACTTGAGACACCCCTCCAAATTCCAGAGCTGCGCCAGACGATTTGGGGGTCTTACAACTTATCACCAGAGTATCCACTGTTTGCATGTTATATATATATATATATAACTGTAACTTCTGGTAAAACACTGGAGGAGTAACCCCACTAGTTATCGTTAATGTAACTTTTTTAATTGGGCAAAACCGGAGAGACAATTATACGCCTCACGAGACTCAATTATAAACTTATTTGCTTGAATGATGGTTTACGCAGTTTTCAACACTATTTCAGTTATATCACGGCGTTTTCTGGGTTATTTACCAGAACTACTGATCCATTTATCTGGCCACCAGCGAGTCAGTCGTAATGCTAACTAACTCCATAAACCTGAACGCAAACTTCCGAGGGCCATTACCATTACCATTTGTAGAATTATAAACTAAACATATCGAGGGCTTGGCGTGAAACAGTTGTAACTAAAATTGGTATTTTCTTACCAATGTTAATCACCACGCCATAAAGTTTTTATAAGGGTTTATTTATTTTTCTTGGTAACAATGGAAATTTAGGTGCCATTGCTCGTTCTGAGCAATGGCATCTAAATTTGCATTTTTTACAAAAAGGCCAAAATTGCCCCCAAATCAGGGTTTTCAAAAGAGGTTTTTAGTTACAACCGTTTCACGCTAAGCCCTCGATATGTATATTTGTGCCAGTCCAAAACACCGAAATGATACTACAGCCTTGGGGAAGACTGTCTGGTTGGCTTTTCAACTGTTTTAGGACCACAGGATTAATATTCCCCCAACCATTTTAAATCAGTGCTTATGCTTCATTTGAATATTAGACCTAGTTTAAACAAAGGTATACAGGGTTTTTACCCTGATTGGCTGAACCATATTGGTCTAGTAAATCAGAGTTTATGTTGTTTTGTGATTTTAGAAATTAAAACAAGAATTGTATTTAGATGGTCAATATTACATCGAGCTAAAAAGGAAAATTGACATTTGACCCTCCAGGGTCAGAAATTTACCTCTATATTTGTTGATGAGTTAGTTTTAGATGTTAAAGCACAATTTCGTTTACTGTACCTAGAATAATAGATTTGGGTTGAACGCCGTTTCAATATTTCTTTAGTTATATCGCGGCGGACATTTCACCTACCGATGTATTTCTGGCTTTCTCACACCGGTACTCCATGAACAAGTATTTACGAGCAAATGGCCGCGTTTCCTGTTGGCCAATTGGTGGAAAACGAATTATATTTGTCGCATTGACTTTTGTCAAACGTCGGAAAGAATGTTGGCGGTCATTTAGAAATGTTGCAAGTGATGCACCTGCGTAATGATATTGTAGATAGCACACAGGTGTTAGTCCGGTAACATATCAAGATACTATCATGATAGAGCGAAACTGCTGTTCAGGAATCTTTCAAGCACTGGGTCATTTAAAAATGTCGCAAGTGATGCACCGGCGGAAAGATATTGTAGATAACATACAGGTGTTAGTCCGGTAACATATGAACCTGTCCACGAGAAAACCAACACTATGGACTCTGCGCAATGTATCGACCCAGATCAGCCTAATCATGCCACACAGGCGTACTCGGATAGACACTTTTCGCCTCCTGTGGATTTTCTGTTTCAGGAATCACTACTCTATACATATATCCCCCTAAGACGGAATGTGTCGGCCGGATCAGTCTGCGCGGACAGCGCAGGCTGATCTGGTCGATATATTACGCAGATGTCCACGAGAAAACCAACAGTGTGGATTATGCGTAATGTATCGACACAGATCAGCCTGCTCAATCCGGGCCCACATATTCCATCTCAGGGGGATAGAGGTATAGAATAATGATTCCTGAAACAGAAAATCCACATGAGGCGAAAAGTGTCTGTCCGGGTTAGCCTGCGCGGCATGCTTAGACTGATCCGGGTCGATTCTTTACGCAGAGTCCACAATGTTGGTTTTCTCGTCGGACGCCTCATAACATGATAGAGCGAAACTGCTGTTACAAGAGGCATAACACGTCACAAAAGTTAAATGTCAGCATTAAAGATGCTACAATTATTATAATTCGTATTATAGTAATGGCGTTATAACACGAAATTTGTCGTAGGCACCCACCAATGGGAGAGTCAAAACCTGACTGCTGAACACAGGTGTCTTCTCAATACAGTTCAAATTAGATGGAAAGGTTGTTTTGTCTTATCTTCAAAGTGCTGCTAAAAACAAGTTGGATGCTTAACAGAGATTACCACTAACACACACTTGACTGTATTGTTGAAGATCTGCAGCTTAAGATTTTAAAAATATTGAGGCAAACATATTGACAATTTCTTTAAATATTTAATATTAAATGTAAAAGCCGTGGCTAAAGAAGAAGTTGTCTTCTTTTGACACAATGTTTAATATACCGACTGTTGCAGATGTGTAACATTGCCTCTTCATGTTGGAAAGTGTTAATTCCGTTCCCGGTTATTTTTCAGGATAATGATGGCACATTTCGGTGTCCTGTATTTTATAGTGTTACTGGTCGGAACAGGAAGTGTTGGCGTCATGATGGCACGTAGGTACTCTTTATTCATATTTTCCAAGCAACCATGAGGCTTCCTCGTCTGAATAACAATTGGTGTAGTTGCTATGTGTTAGGATACTGCCTTGTCTAAATAACAATTGGTGTGGTTGCTATCTTGTATATATCACTTTTGTGTTAGGATACTGCCTTGTCTGAATAACATTTGGTGTAGTTGCTATCTTGTATATATCACCATGTCTTAGGATACTGCATTGTCTAAATAACAATTGGTGTGGTTGCTATCTTGTATAGATCACCATGTGTTAGGATGCTGACTCGTCTTGTCTTAATCACCATTGGCTTTGTTGCTTTTATTTCTAAATCACCATGGCGTTGAATTGCTACATTGTCTGAATCACGATGAGCTATACATGCCAGATTGTCAGAATCATTATGGACTGTCTTTGCTACATTATCTTAATCATGGCGTTTGGTTGCTACTTTGAATCACCAGTACTTTATTTGCTTCATTGTTTGAATCACTATGGGTTTCCGTTGCTAACTTGTCTGAATCACCATGGACTTTCTTTGCTACCTTGTCTGAATAACCATAAACTTTCTTTGCTACCGACCCACGACCCACGGCCCAACCATTTAGTAAAGCGAACTTGAGCTAGAGCGCACAAACTACCAAAATCCCACGGCCCAAACATTTAGTAAGGCGAACTTGCCGGCGTGGTATAACTGAAATATTGTTTGAATAAAAATACAGTTACACTTTTCATACATTTACACTTTTTATAGTTATGAAAAGACACTAATTACCATATTTATTGATGCAAGGTAGCACCAACAAGCATGGTCATATAAGTAGAAGAAAAAACCGCACGGTGATAAAGACAAAGAAGCGAAGAAAGTCCATGGTTAGTTAGACAAGATAGCAAATTTAAATCAGTTTTCAAAGTCAATGGTACATAAGTGCAGTCGGGTACAAGGTAGATAAATTGGGCCGTGGGACTTTGGTGATTTTTCCGCTCTAACCTTGACAAGTTCGCCTTACTAAATGTTTGGGCCATGGGAATTTGCTAGTTGTTCCGCTCTAGCACAAGTTCGCCTTACTAAATGGTTGGGCCGTGGGATTTTGGTAGTTTTTCCGCTCTAGCACAAGTTCACGTTACTAAATGTTTGGGCATTGGGAATATGCTAGTTGTTCCGCTCTAGCACAAGTTCGCCTTACTAAATGGTTGGGCCGTGGGATTTTGGTAGTTTTTCCGCTCTAGCAAACGTAGTCTATAACCGAGAGTGTGAATGTCGTTGGCTTTGAAAACATACGATGAAAAATGTAAAATCTGGAAATAAGAAATTATTATTTTGATAAATATTTGAAGACATCATGAGCCTTTTGTAATTTTCCACAATGTTTTCTTAAGTCCTCTGTCTGGCAGAGACGTCAGATATATTATGTATAAAGAGAAATGATTATACCTATTTAAAAATTGATGAGAAACAATCCAAATTCTTCCATAGACTAATATTCTTTTCTATCATTTTGTAGCTCAAATGAACGAACAGGATTTACTCCGACAAGGTAAATAATTTTAAAGAAAACCAATATTTACATAATTATTAACTGTTTCAGCGACGAATTCCCAAAGGTAGACTATATTTTTCGTATAACGAGAGTTTTAAAATATGTTGTTAACTTAAAATGCAAACAATGCTGATTTCAGGTGAGGCAGCTCGTTACGAGCTGACTCATCTGAATCTGTATTATTTGCAACATCCTCACTATTTCCATTAATGCTGCAAGAGTTTAACGTGTTGAAAAATAGCTACCTGCGGATCAAACCAACGGATCCGAATATACACTTATTTACAGAAGTAACTTGAAACCTTCTTGAACTTATTGACGAACGGTGCAGAGCCAGATCTGAATGCGAGGATGCACAGGCTGATTTTAGATCTATACTTTGCTATACGGTCGTTTTTCGCAGAGCAACTTTTATGTTCTTCATTCTAGTGGATCAGCTGTTCTGTACTGGGATATGAATGTACACAACATTGCTACTAAGAAACAGGGATTCTGATGCACAACATCGAAATAGCGAATTTAAGTTTCACACTTTTCTGTGCAGCAGATGATTTTTGAAAACATTGTGATACATGCAGAAATTGCACATAAGGAGCATTTTCTCCTTTTGCCACAATGTTTTCAACTTTATTGAATAATTAATCTGTTATTTATAGACATATTCCTTCTTTTGTCGATATGACTTCAAGATCACTCTACCATGACTACAGCGCCGCGACTGGGGATCGAACCCGGGACACCCGATTCCAAATACACGACGCTAACCACTAGGTCGTGGCGGATTCCGATTTGGGGTCTTCTTGCATCTCCGTAATGAGATCACATAAAGCCTTTAAGGGAAATGGTAGTACATCCCGTGGGACTACACTTCTAGTGTTTTCATCATTAGCTACACTTTGATCTATACTAAATGGGAACGACGACGAAGAGATTGTGCACATGTACACGACCATCTTTGTCGTCACTCTTGACAGATTCATTAAGACTCCAAATCTCAAGACGTCAGTTATTCTTCAGGAAAACCTCAAATTCCTTAAAATTGCGAAATGAGTTGATTCAGATCCCTGCACGTCCGAAATAGATGGATATTGAGGCCGATTTTTATAAATTCTCCATCTAAATGTAACTGTCGCAGTCACGTTTCTGGTAGGTCAGTGAACAGTTCTGTATTTATATCTAAATATAACTGTCGTAGTCACGTTTCTGGTAGGTCAGTGAACACATTTGTATTTCTATCTAAATGCATCTGTCGCAGTCACGTTTCTGGTAGGTCAGTGAACACATTTGTATTTCTATCTAAATGTATCTGTCGCAGTCATGTTTCTGGTAGGTCAGTGAACAGTTCTATATTTATATATAAATGTAACTGTCACAGTCACGTTTCTGTTAGGTCAGTGAACAGTTCTATATTTATATATAAATGTAACTGTCACAGTCACGTTTCTGTTAGGTCAGTGAACAGTTCTATATTTATATCTAAATATAACTGTTTCATTCACGTTTCTGGTAGGTCAGTGAACAGTTCTATATTTATATCTAAATATAACTGTCGCAGTCACGTTTCTGGTAGGTCAGTGAACACATTTGTATTTCTATCTAAATGTATCTGTCGCAGTCATGTTTCTGGTAGGTCAGTGAACAGTTCTATATTTATATCTAAATGTAACTGTCGCAACCACGTTTCTGGTAGGTCAGTGAACAGTTCTGTATTTATATCTAAACGTAACTGTCGCAGTCACGTTTCTGGTAGGTCAGTGAATAGTTCTATATTTATATCTAAATGTAACGGTCACAGTCACGTTTCTGGTAGGTCAGTGAACAGTTCTATATTTATATCTAAACGTAACTGTCGCAGTCACGTTCCTGGTAGGTCAGTGAACAGTTCTATATTTATATCTAAACGTAACTGTCGCAGTCACGTTCCTGGTAGGTCAGTGAACAGTTCTATATTTATATCTAAACGTAACTGTCGCAGTCACGTTTCTGGTATGTCAGTGAACACATCTGTATTTCTATCTAAATGTAACTGTTGCAGTCAAGTTTCTAGTAGGTCAGTGAACAGTTCTGTATTTATATCTAAATGTAACGGTCGCAGTCACGTTCCTGGTATGTCAGTGAACGCATCTGTATTTCTATCTAAATGTAACTGTTGCAGTCAAGTTTCTGGTAGGTCAGTGAACAGTTCTGTATTTATATCTTAATGTAACGGTCGCAGTCACGTTCCTGGTATGTCAGTGAACACAACTGTATTTCTATCTAAATGTAACTTTTGCAGTCACGTTTCTGGTAGGTCAGTGAACTGAACAGTTCTATATTTATATACAAATGTTACTGTTGCAGTCATGTTTCTGGTAGGTCAGTGAACACATCTGTGTTTATATCTAAATGTAACTGTCCCAGTCACGTTTTTGGTAGGTCAGTGAATAGTTCTGTATTTATATCTAAATGTAACTGTTGCAGTCACGTTTCTGGTAGGACAGTGAACAGTTCTTTATTTATATCTAAACGTAACTGTCACAGTCACGTTACTGGTAGGTCAGTGAACAGTTATGTATTTATATCTAAATGTAACTGTCGTAGTCACGTTTCTGGTAGGTCAGTGAACAGTTCTATATTTATATCTAAATGTAACTGTCGCAGACACGTTTCTGGTAGGTCAATGAACAGTTCTATATGTATATCTAAAGTTAACTGTCGCAGTCACGTTTCTGGTAAGTCAGTTAACAGTTCTGTATTTTTATCTACACTGACCTTATTATGTATTCACCATGCGACAGTTCAGTTTTCACGCAATATACCTTTGTCACAAATGCCCTTTCCTGGAGGGTGACTTTTAAATTTATAATTATTTTTTATTTGTACTTACACCATTTTTAACTTTATGTCAGTTACATCATGCCGACAGTTTACTTATTCATGATCCCTGGGTAAAGCAATCAGTACTATGGTAGGAAATGTGCCTTGTCCAAGGGCACTACACCATGCCCGCTGTGAGTGGGGATCGAATCCGTGACGGCCGGTTCCAAATCACCTAAGCTACATAACTGTCGGAAAACGACACACACACACGCATGCTGATTCTATCATTACAGAATGTATACGACTGTGCACAGGGACACAGCGACCAGGCGTGAGTTCGTGTACCATTGCCCATCCGACCAACTGTTTTAAATACGTCATTTGTACACCGGCACAGGGATCCATGCTTACACAGGTAGGTTTAATCTTACAGGGTTCAATTCCACCTACATTACTTTGCGCTAAGTAATACTTTAAACAATACTTAAAAACAAGTTCCTCCTTTTTTGATTCTCTAATATTTTGTAAAGCTTGAATGTTTGAATGTATTTAAATGAATGACTAAGTTGATATACATAGTAACCTTTCCTGACTAATATTACGTGTTAAGAAATTAAATCTTCAGGCATTTTTATGAGGGAAACCAAAATGATGAAATATGCCTTTAAGTTTTTCAGTATTATTTAGCGTTAGATAAGGATGGTGGAATTGGACCAAGTACCATTTTGTAAAAAAAATGCATAGACCGCGGGCAAGCGCTTAAACCATCTGCGTTTGGAATTAGGTGGACACGGTAACCTCGTGAATGTTCGTGAGTCGGTGTGCAATAGCAAGTCCTCGTAATACGAACATTCACGAAGGTATACATGTGGCTACCAATTTACGATTGAAGTTGACCGAATGTTGTTTTCATTTGTACAATGTTTGAGGATTATTTTACACACTATTTGAGAATCAACTGTGTTTATCCCTGGACGGGTCATACCAACTACTTTAGAAATTAAAGTAATGGCTTTCCCTCCATGGCGCTCAGGATTTATTGGTAAGCAATACGTGTGACTCTCTGTTGTTAGGATAAATGGACCAGTAGTATTGTTAACTTACACAGAAAATGTATGAAGAATTGTTGAAAGAGGCCTTACCCCCCTTTCCCACATACAGCAAATGACTTTAAAAATATGGAAAATCTCTATAATTGTAGGGATAATTACTGTAAAAATTTGAAAACGTTGTGGCAAAAGGAGAAATTTCTTGTTTTGAGTCGTCTGCTGCAGATGCGTCAAAATGCGTCTACAGGTGGGAAAGGTTTAAATACCGCAAATACTGCAAAAACAAATACATTTGATGTTTCTATAATGACATTCATGTTTTATCATCATTAAAAGCATCATTAACCACATCACGTGTAATCTCATGAAATGAATTAAACAATTAAAAAAACCAAAAAAACATGCACTCCATAATAATTAAACTATTAACATTTTGACGCAACAGACGACATTGCAAACGTTGTGATAAAAAGGAGAAAATGCTCATGGCTCTATTCAATGATTATACTTTCATTTTTATTTACGAGGGAAGCTCGGAAAGTTTTGAGACTATCTTTGATTTTTAATGATAAGTCGGAAACAGTGAATAAAAATTGTCACAGTGTATCTTAAGTTATAATCTACTGAATAGTACAATTTTCATACAAATAACGCAATATATACATTAACAACAATACATAGAAAACGATGTCTACAAGGTCCCCGACGCAGTAACGTCGTTTTCACGTAACGTCTAAACAATAATGCTGTTTTAACGCAGTTCCTAATTTAACTCTTTCTCAAAGAATCGCCCGATGCACTGTACACATTTCGCATGTCTTTTCATCCACTTTTCAGATACAATCTTTTGTCAAAATCATGTATACAGCACAAATTTGCAATATCCTTCACAGTCATTCGCCGATCTGTATTAAGCGCGTTCTTTACATAATCGCAACCTTTTCATCAACCATAGACGGACACAAAGATATGTGTTTGTACTGTGTACATGTTCTACTGTCACGGAAACTTTAATTCCATCTGTCCACAAGTGCCCTGCTCACAGATTCTCCGTTATAAGCCCTTTGTTTCCAGTGGCGTTTTCCCGAGGTTGACCCCATCTTTTAATGAAAATCCGCTGTTCCTATTTTGTTTGCATCTGCATTATGCGCTTTGTAAGTATGATTCTCTAGGTGCTTGTATTTAAATTATTACTTCCGTAATACTTTCAGCAAATGATGTTAAGAATCAAGTATGACGTCATGTATGTTTTACAACGTTTCGCGCGTTTTTATTATGATTGTGTGTCCAATATAGTGCATCGTAATCGAGAAATTTAGGGTTGCGCCGGGTCTTTACCACGCATGTTGCTATGGATACGAATATAAAAATATATACTATAATCTGAACATAAGCTTTTGAAATATAATATTATCATACATGCTTAAGTTTCATAACGATTTGTCAAAGGAACAGTGTTAAATGGACGCTGTCTCAAAACTTTCCGAACGTCCCTCGTACATTAGATTTTCCTTTTTTCGCCTTAATATGCATCAAATGACTTTGAAATAATCTTGGCAGAACGCTATAAATGCTTTCAAAAGTAGTCTCCTGCATAGGCGTCCCAAAACGTCTGCCTGTGGTAAAAAAAACCGTTCACGCAAACAATATATTTAGCGTACAGAAGTAATGGCTTCTTCATGTTAAAAATAACTATAGGCATAACACATTACTAGTATGTAAATAGAATATGTCACATGCGACATCACGTATTTTAGGCGCGCCGCCCGAAAGCTAGCCTTGTCATTATTTGCCTGTTTGGAAAAAAACACATGTTATTGCCAATGATACATAGTACATTTTAACAAACAAACTTCTTCGACCTTCTAATTTTATGTTAAAACGGCCAACATTTAAACCATTTTCATTGGTGGTGTTCCTGTGTTATTATTGCTTGATTCGGTTTTAACGCCGTTTTAAAAAATTCCAGTCTATGATGACAATGTCCATTCACCTACTCATGTGTTAATTGGCTTTCTTACACCCGTACTCAACATAACAGTCTTTCCAAGCAACTGTCAGCTTTTCCAAATATACTGTCAGCTCAAATGGTGGAAGACGAGTGTCGATTGTCTAATATTCTTTTGTCCAGAGTCGGAAAGAAAGTTTGATGAGCTGTGGTTTGATCTGATAAAACTGGATTGGCAGCCTGCGTAATACCGAATAAAGTACTAAGGCTCGGTACCTGTGTTTTGTCACTATTATCTTACATGACAGGGATCAGGGCTGGATTTAATACGAATATCTCGTTTTGGGGGTACACATGTTGTATGGAAGTAATCGTTAACACCGTTTGAAATAATTGGTGCATTTTTCGGCAATTAACTTTACAAGAAGGCATTTTTACCAGCGATTGTTTTGCGGAAGGAATCGTCATTGCCGTTTGAGATCATTCGTGCATTTTCGTGATTCACTTGAAATGTAGACCACCGATTGTTATACGGAAGCAATAACCAGCGTTTAGACCATTCATGCATTTTCGGAATTCATTTATCATGTAGTCATTATTACCATCTTTATCGCCGTTTTTAATCATTCGTGCATTTTCGCCATTCCCTTTAACATGTAGGCATTCTATCACCAGCCATTGCTTAAAGGGAAGCAATCGTTATCACCGGTTTTAATCATTCGTGCATTTTCGGGATTCACATTATGTAGGCATTCTATTACGAGCGATTGCTTTTCGTGAATCACTTAAATTAAAGGTTCTAATCATTCTTGCATTTTCGCTATTCACATTATGTATGCATTATATTACCGGCGATTATAACTGATCGTCTACGTAAACAAACATGTTTTACCCCCTCAACCGCTATACAGAGAACCGTCCCTGACGTGTCAAATAATCTTCATATAACATGGCCGTGCTATCGACAACGAGGTCTAACATTCCTCAGTGATATAGTGGTAAAGCGTCGGCCTCATAATATCTAGGACAAATCAACCAGCGGAACGTGAGACGACAACGAAGTTGGATGTGTCCATCGGAACTGTGTCAAACACATCAATTCAAAAATATTGCAAGCCAAATTGCGGAAAGCATGCGTTGTTCATCAGCTAAATACCAGTCAAATCATTTATCGTAGACAAAGGTCTTGGAAGCTGTATATGCGAGCGTAATGGAAATCACGATGATAGTCATAAGTTTAATTTTGTTGAGCGTGATACTTTCGATGCCAGTTTCATGGCATGGGCTGTTGTGTGCTACACAGGCACAACTGGACAGAGAATAATTGATAAAGGCACACCAGTTAGCTCAAAGTACTATGTTAAAAAGGTTCGTAACCTTTCTGGTAAAAAGATATACCCCGCCCTTCCCTGGAGATAGTTCCAAGGACATGACATTTCACCAAGATTCCGCGTCAGGCCACGCAGCGTAAAGTACCAGTTAGTACATAAAGGCCAAAAATGTAAAGTTTATTTCACTCAGAGAGTGGATGCCTAAATAACACGATACAGCAACAATGAACTTTTGAATCTGAGGATATTGAAACTCAGTTTACAAAAGAAGAATGTCAACACCTTAACAGGTCTTAAACGCTTAATGAAAGTTGAGAAAACTTGAGCGAGAAGCTATAAATAAGACATCGGCATCTTGGCCGAAATGTTGTGGAAGATATATTATTGTTATGGAGCTCAAATTGAACATTTGTTGCAATAAAATATAAATGCAATACGTTTTGTGGTATTTTCAATTTGTTCAAATATAAGTTGAACTCCTCTTGTACACAAAACGATCAACTCATTTATTTCCCAACATTTATGACAAACCAAATTTTCTTTAAGTAATACTTACGACTTTTAAAAAAACCATTGTGGCAAAAGGCGAAAATGCTCATAATGAGCAATCTCTCAATTTGTAACAATTTTTTCAAATATATTCAATAATCGTATTACTGTATTATATATATATTTTCATATATCACTTCAAAGTCGATTGCTGCAGATTGGTGAAAGGGTTTACCTAAATCATGTCTCCGCGGATAAAATCGTCAACGGCTAACACAGGCTACTTTTTATACTTACTCTTTGATGCACGGTATCTTTCCGATAAAAAAAAAACCACACAAGAAAGTACAAGTAATGAAAAACACCTGCGTGCAAATCCATGCTAACGATTTCAATGCTTAATTGGTGAGCATTGTAGAGCCAGAATATATTGAATACGCGGACTAGTCGTAAGTGCCTTAAGGTAGGTGTTCGCAGAGCGCCGCTTAATTGTCAAATAACGCAAATTACATCCGCGGTCATGCTGACATACAGCTACATAGTCCCTAAACAACTTTTGTTTGCGTAGAAATGAGTGTATACCTTCACCAGAATGCATTGAATATATGACAATGAGTTTAAATGCACTGTAAATGTGTATAGGATGCACTGGACATGTATAATGTGATAATTTTAAATACTTTGACCTGGTTTGAAAGTGAAAGTAGAGTATGTCAAAACCCAGTTTCGTCCCAGCCCGATTGTGTTCAAAATGACGGTAACCATCTTCACGGAATGAATTCGTTCTTGCATAATACATGACTACCCATTTTCTATGGATTATGTTAAAGCTAAAAGGTAACCGTTTTCGATGATATAGAATGTTCCATCTGTAAAATGTTTAGAAAATGTGACTTTGAGGGTTGAAACTAGTTGATTTACATAGAAACAAAGAAGGAATATAATTGGTGTAATTTGACCTAATCGATATTTTTGTTGTTCCATTAAGGTAATGCCTTGTGCATTTGGTACGATGCTGAAACCAGGACGCGATACCGTGTGTGAGAGAGCTAATCTTGTTCAGTGTCCAAATGGTGAGCTACATATCTTTTTATGATTTGAACTCTGCCAGATCAGCTTGAGCAATCCGCGCTGGTTAACTCGGACAGAAACTTTTCGCCTCCTGTGTATTTTCTGTTTCAGGAATCATTACTCTATACCTCTATCCCCCTGAGACGGAATGTGTCGGTCCAGATTAGCCTGCACGCACTGTGCAAGCTGATCTAGGTCGATACATTACGCAGAGACCATAATGTTGGATTTTTCGTGGAAAGGCTCAATTTATTATTTGGAGTTAAATTTTCGATGCATTGTTAACAGTTTCCAAAGCTTTGTCACAATAGTCAATTATTGTTTCCGGTGTCAAGACCTTTATAGTAAGTGTATATACTGGTCTATTTCTGGGGGAAATCCTCCTCAAAAACAAGAAACAAAATTGTAATTATTCACAAACCAAAATCTCCCAGAAAGAATGTTTCTACCCAATGTTTAAATGCCAATGAATTAAAGTAGATGGAAGCAGACAATAAGTCCAAGCATGGAAATGTGACAGTGTCATTTTTTTTTGTATTCAGACGCTTGTTCAAGGATTAACACAACCGTTTATAACCATGACGATTCCAACTGCCGAACACATTGGAAATGTGAAGCTGGTCGATCCGTGCCTACCTGCTGCCCTAAGCACCACAGGTTCGATCCCCAGCTAGGACGATGCGAGATGGATGATACCTGTTCTGCTTCGTGTCCTCTCATGAATGACGGTAGGTCTGAGCTTCAACTCTTTCAATGTTGCATTATAAATAGACGATATTTCATAAGTGCTTATTTATTATTACTTTTAATAAATACGGAATATTATATTGCAGGAGCGATAAATTGGTTCCTATTGTACGACAAGTAGCGTTGTAAAATCGATATTTCACGATAAAAATTGGATCTGTATAATCTTTACCTTTTTCACTTTTAATACAGTGTAAGTATATAATAAAAGGAAAATTACGTTACAGGAGCGATAAATTGGTCGTATTGCACGACTCGCAGCGACTTTCGGTTTAATATCGGAAGACTTCATTCTTCGTGCAAGAATAGTTTGGAACTGTTTTGATAATTGAAAGGCAAACAATGCTGATTTCAGATGAGACAGGTCGTTACGAGCTGACTCACTTGAATCTGTATTGTTTGCAAAACCTCAAAATTGCGATTGACAACTGAAAGAGTTTAAAGAAGCAAGCACACACGTTTACGTACATGTTTGGTTAGAATCTTTCTTTTACCTATCTGTTAACCCTTTCCCTCATAATAGACGCTTTCTGACGCCTCTGCAGCAGACGGCTTTTTTGAAAACATAGTGACAAAAGAAGAAATTGCACAAAACGTGCAATTTCTCCTTTTGCCACAATGTTTTCCACGTTTAGTCATAGGTTATCAATTCAATTATGGAGATTTTCTATTTTTTGACAAAATATGTTCAAAGTCGTCTGCTGCAGAATTGCCGTATGGGGGAAAGGGTTAATGTGAGTATGCATACACTATCGTGAGTTAAAAACATATGTGTCTGTTACTAACACATTTAAGTATCGTTCGCAATAAATTATGCGCTGTAAGATCTGTTGTGTATAAATAATGATTAAGAATGGTAAGTCTAATTTAAGTCTTCACACAACAACTTAGCCTTTATTGACCGTTCCTGATATTCTTTTCTTAGAAATGTAACTCTACACTTAGTTGACTAAATGCTATAAATTCATAAGATAAACAAAATACTTAACTCTTTCCCACATACAGACGTTCTTTCACACCTTAGCAGCAGATTTGAAAACATTAAGACAAAAGGGGAAATTAGCACAGCATGAATATATGAAAAAAAATTCATATTCTTGCATAGATGTTTTCAAAGTCCTCTGCTGCAGATTTGTTGAATGTTGGAAAAGTTTACGTTAAACGATGCCCCGTATATACATGTACTTAAACGATGCCCCGTATATACATTTACTTAAACGATGCCCCGTATATACATTTACTTTTAGCAACGTGTAGTGGCAAAGGTGTGACGTCGTTGAGTATACTAGACGGGAACTGTAAAACATATTGGGAGTGTGTTGATGGAGTGCCCCACCACACATGTTGTAATGCTGGATACGGATATGACATCTTTACATCCTCATGTGAACTTAACGCCACGTGTAACAGTACTTGTCCGTATGAACACGGAGGTTTGTGTTTTATTAAAATTTCATTGGCCAAACGTCGTCACGTGAACTTAACGACACATGTAACCTTATCTGTCCTATTAACATTTTATTGATCATACGGCATCATGTGAACTTAACGCCACATGTAACCATACCTGTCCGAATGAATATGGAGGTTTTCGTTTTATTTAACATTTCATTGACCAAACGCCGTCACGTGAACGTAATGCCACATGTAACAATAACTATGCGCATCAAAATGGAGGTTTTTGTTTTATTAACATTTCATTGGACATACGCCGTCACGTGAACTTAACGTAACATGTAAAAATACCTGTCTGCATGGATATGGAGGTTTGAGTTTTATTTACAATTCATTTGCCATACGCCGTCACGTGAACTTACCGCAACATGTAAACATACCTGTCTGCATGGATATGGAGGTTTGAGTTTAATTAACAATTCATTGGACAAACGTCATCATGTGAACTTAATGCCACATGTAACCATACCTGTCCACATGGATATGGATGTGTTTGTTTGATTAACATATCATTGGCCAAACGTCGTCACGTGAACTTAACGCCGCCTGTAACCATACATGTCCGAATGGATATGAAGGTTTTTGTTTTATCAACATGTCATCGTACATACGTCGTCACATGAACTTAACGCAACATGTAACCATACCTGTCCGCATGGATGTGGATGTTTTTGTTCAATTAACATTTCATTGGCCATACGCCGTCACGTGACTTTAACGCCACATGTAACCATATGTGTGCGAATGAACATGGAGGTGTTTGGTTTTATTAACATTTCATCGTACATACGCCGTCTCATGAACTTAACGCAACATGTAACACTACCTGTCCTCATGGAAATGGAGGTTTTCGTTTTATTAATATATCAGTAGCCATACGTCATTATGTGAACTTAATGCCACAGGTTACCATAACTGCCCGCATTGATATCGAGGTTTTTGTTTTATAAACATTTCATTGGCCAAACGTCGTCACGTTAACTTAATGCCACATGAAACCATATATTTCCGAATGAATATGGAGGTTTGTGTTTAATTAACATTTCATCGTACATACGCCGTCTCATGAACTTAACGCCACATATAACAATACCTGTCCGCATGGATATGGAAGTTTTTGTTTTATTAACATTTCATTGGCCATACGTCATCACGTTAACTTAATGCCACATGTAACAATACCTGTCCGCATGGATATTGATGTTTTTGTTTTATTAACAATTTATTAGCCAAACGTCGTCACGTTAACTTAATGCCACATGTAGCAATACCTGTCCGCATGGCTATGGAGGTTTGGGTTTATTAACATTTTATTGGCCAAACGTCATCATGTGAACTGAATCCACATGTTACCATTTTTTCCGCATGGCTATGGAGGTTTGTGTTTTATTAGCATTTCATTGGCCATACGTCATCACATGAACTTAATGCGACATGTAACAATACCTGTCCGCATGGCTATAGAAGTTTGTGTTTTATTAACATTTCATTGGCCAAACGTCGTCACGTGGACTTAATGCGACATGTAACAATACCTGTCCGCATGGCTATAGAGATTTGTGTTTTATTAACATTTCATTGGCCAAACGTCGTCACGTGGACTTAATGCGACATGTAACAATACCTGTCCGCATGGCTATAGAGGTTTGTGTTTTATTAACATATCATTCGCCAATCGTCATCATGTGAACTTAATGCCAAAGGTTACCATACATATCCGCATGACTAGGGAGGTTTGTGTTTAAAAAACATTTCATTGGCCATACCTCATCATGAGAACTGAATGCCATCATATATGTCCGAATGGATACGGAGGTTTTTGTTTTATTAACATTTCATTGGCCAAACGTCGTCACGTTAACTTAATGCCACATGTAACACTACCTGTCCGCATGGCTATATAGGTTTGTGTTTTATTGACATTCCACCGTCCATTCGTCATCACATGAACTTAACGTAACATGTAACCACACATATAGCCCGTTTGTTGCGCATAAATTAGTTTCGGTTTAAAACTAGTTTCGTAAACCATCCATTTGTTAATAAAACCAGTTTTAAAACTAAAACCAGTTTTCCATTTGTTTACACAAACTTAAAACTATTTTCTTAAACCGATCAAACCGCCATCGAATGTGGTTTCGGAGGTTTGATGTAATCGAATACATGGTCACTTGAAAGAGAGAAAATGTCGACTGAACCGCTTAAATTAGCCCTAACATGTGGAAATGCACTAGACTGGGATCAGACAATGTCTGATAATGGTATTAAAAATATATTTGGATTTTTAAACATATAAATACTTTATTTACTCGTTTTAATATATCTATAGGTGCTACCTATTTACGAAAAAACGCAAGATAATTATAAACAAAAATTAAAGAGCATACTTTGGCCATAAAAAAGGATTTATAAGTAATTGACTAAACAATAATAATGTTAATGTCATGTTTTGTGCATTATTAAAAAATATTTGGAATTCGTATTGCTGTCGTCTATTATTACGAACAGAAAATAATAAAGTAAAGACTTTCAGAAAATCAAGGAATACATTTATAATGAACGAGGTTAAAACATGATGGCCAAGATGATCCTTAATCGATCACCTGCATTATGGTAAAGAAGCAAAAAGATCAGCTCTTTGCTGATGCCACCTGGCAACTGCCTTTTTCAACCAGTCAATATGACTGGAACAAATGATGTAAGGGGTCACATTTCTGCTAAACCCTTTCCCTATTAGAGACGGTTTCTGAGGCCTTTGCAACAGACGATTTAGGGAAAGATTGTCGCTAAAAGAACAATTGCTCCTTATGAGAAAGTTATCCTTTTGCCACAATGTTTGATAAATAGCTCATGTATAGGAATTTGGGGTATTTCATGTTGATACCACTTTTTGGCGGGAAACGACGTCGCTCCATTGACGTTACGCCAAGATGAAGTGTTACGGAAATGTCCTTCTTTGGATACGATACAGTCAACATTTAGGTTCAGGGGTAGAAGTCTAATGCTGTCGTTTTTTTGACGAACGGGAAAACATATTTCTTACAGAGTTCCATTTATTTTTAATGTTAATTCCCCCAAAATACAGCACTTTAATAAATATCGATTTAAAAAAAATATATATTAAAAAGACGACAATAATTTAAAAAATCCGTGTTTTTCGTGTCATTTTATACATACCCAAATTATCGATTTAAAAAAAAATATTAAAAAGACGACAATAATTATTTTTCAATCCATATTTCTCGGCTCATTTTATACATACCCAAAATGGCGGCCCCCATGGATTTGGCCAGTTTCATTTCAGAAAGCTTCATGGGTTATTGAAAAAAAAAAAAAAAAAAAAAAAAAATCTCACACCTGTTAACTATAAGCGAAAAAACCCATTCATGGTTTTTTTTCGTATTATGTAACTATGACCAGAAAATTAAAAACATTTGTATCGAAGTCAACCATGTTGTTCTCAAAACCGGCCGTTTGTGGCGAAAAATCCAAACCCTGTAAACCAGTTTTGGTTTTATATTAAACTGTTGAAACCTTCAACCACAAACTAAAACCAGTTTAAGTGCAACAAATTGGCTCATAGATATAGAAGTTTATGTTTATTTAACATTTACCGTTCATACGTCGTTACCAAATCAATGAAAACATATATTACATGTTATCAGTGATGCCTCATTTTTGTTTTACAGTAAACTGTTCTCTCCCCAATATCAACGCTTATAAGATGAATGAAACGAAAGAACCGAACTGTCGGACTTACATGAAGTGTTCCCAAACAAGTAAACATATTTATTCATACGAAATATTCATAATCATGAAAGAGAAACTGCTCATCGTGAGCAATTTCACCTTCTCTCACAATGTACACAACTATATTCAATACTTATACTTTAATGTATGAACGACATTAGTATTATTGTATATATATGCTGATGTGGGAGAGGTTTATATTTAACCCTTACCCTCATACGACAACAATTCTGCAGCAGACGAGTTTGAACATATTTTGTCAAAACATAGAAAATATCTATAATTGAATGGATAACCTATGACAAAAAGTGGAAAGCATTGTGGCAAAAGGAGAAATTGCACGTTTTGTGCAATTTCTTCTTTTGTCACTATGTTTTCAAAAAGCCGTCTGCTGCAGAGGCGTCAGAAAGCGTCTATATGAGGGAAAGGGTTAACGATGCCCCGTATATACATGTATTTTTAGAAATGTTAATTTTGTATCCAGTCGATCCGCGGCCGGATTATACCTAATACTTTAAACATGGTAGTAATATCTTGCCATAACTTACCCATTAAACGCAGTGATATAACTGATTGTTTTTAAAAAGGCGCAAAACACCATAAAATCAAACATATAAACAAACGTTTTACCAAAGTAAACGCCATTTTTAGGTTAGCCGTTAGTATCTCTACGTTTTTAGTACACTGACTACTTACCTTCATACAGCATTTTATATTTACATCAATATTTCGAACATTGTAGATTTCATACACATATTCGATTGGCAAAAGTAACTTAGATCCTTTTTGTTAAAAAGCATTTCACCATCAATGCGTCTTTCCCAATTGCATACGCAATAGACGCATCTTGAAAACAGTCTGACACAAGGAACAATTTCCCCTTTTGCCACGATATTTTTCCCACTTTATTCCATAATCATATTTTCAGTTATGGATATTTTTCATATTCATGTCAAGATGTTTTCTTAATTCGTCTGCTGCAGAATTCAATATCGGATGAGAGCAATCGTTACTAATTGCTATTAACCAAATAAACGCCATGATACGTGACATATTATCAAAACTAAAATCGGATTGTTTATGTTAACATATTTGATAAGCGTTTTGCATATATCATATTTAAATAAATTTGTGAAGTTTTATTTGTTTGTACTTCGATAGTTGACTTTGTCTTTGCTTCCTTAGTTCCAGGTCTAGCGGAGCCATTTTGTTGTAGAAGTGGGATGATGTTTAAAAAAGACTTGCAGAGGTGTGTTGTTTCGGACACGAATGAGTGTTTCCACACGCCGTGTCTACCTGGCTACAAGGAAGGTAATACTATGTGACATGGAGTGATACGAGCCATCCCGCGAGAAAACCAACCTTGTGGACTCTGCGTAAAGCATCGACCCGGATCAGCCTAAGCATGCCGCGCAGGCTTACCCGGACAGACGTTTTTCGCCACCTGTGGATTTTCTGTTTCAGGAATCATTACTCTATACCTCTATCCGCCCCCCGAGATGGAATGTGTCGGCCCGGATTAGCCTGCGGACTGCGCAGGCTGATCTTGATCGATACAATACGCAGAGTACATACTGTTGGTTTTCTCGTGGGACGGCTCATAAGTATTTCGCTTACCTGAATCTGTATTGGTTGCAAAAACCTCAATGGTAATATTAACATTCTTCGATAAATGTTTAAAACCAACAATTAATACACAATTAATAAACAATTAATAAACAATTAATAAACAAGATTGTAGAAATAAATAAATAAATAATCTTTTGTATAAAAATTCAAATACCACATAAAACATTTTTTCACAAAATATGAAGAAAAATGGGAAAAATCATTGAATGAAAAGATTGATTGGAAAAGCCATTATGTAATACCGTTTACATTTTACCTCATATCCTACCTACACATAAACAGTTGCATAATTATAAATATAAACCCTCAAGTTTGTGTGACCACTATCGAACATTTGTTATGGGAATACAGATATGTACAGATTATTTGGAATGAACTAATAGCATTTCTTAACACCAAGAACATACACATAACTATCAATTTAATAGACGTTTGTCTTGGAACTTTTAAAGGTGGTGTCGATATTCAGGTGTAGATGATGAAAATCATTACTTATTAGAATGTCAATATTTTTGCTCAAATAGAAAACGTTTACTTAAAGGCAAATACTATAAAAGACATAATATCCATAGTTTTAATGAATTAATGAATATCAAAACAACCAGTACGATAGAATACAGAAAATTATGTCTATTTATAAAAGAAATTCTTGTAAAATTTAACTGACAGAGAATTCTCATTGTAAACGTAACTTAATTTGAAAATCATTTTTGTTTAATACAGTATCATATATCATAAGTCATTTTTATGAATGTTGATTCTTTATTATGTGTAGGGTGCTCTCCCTCTGATACAAATTCTTAAAATATATCACTGCCAAAGTTCTGCAATATTTATTATTTAAATAATATATGTTATAAGCCTCAAATGTATATTGTATGTAATTTGTTATTGCTCATATTGTCATGTGTACCATGAATTGAGTTAATAAACTGTTTGAATTGATAACATTACTGTGAATTATATCATCATTTTTATGAAACATTTTATTTTTAGAACAAAACAAACAAACAACATCCCTGCTTTCAACTCATTTACTAATCATTTAAAAAGCAAGATAAAGGTGGAACAAGAAATCGGTCTATTAAAAGACCAATCAGAACTTCACAATAAGAAGTGGATAACATTTACAAACCTTTAATACAAACAACACATTTTTCATACCAATTGCATCACAGCCCAACCCTTATTAACTCACATACTGTTTCTCTTCTTCTACTTTTCATCTTTCTTTTTTTAAATCTAACAAATTATGGGTCACAATTGACAGAAAACGAAATATATTGAAATGATTTTTTCTTATGGTCAAAAATAAGTTAATGACTAAAATCAATATTATTTGTTATATCATAAATGACGTCGCCAGCGTGAAATAACGTCATTCTATATTTTTCGGTATTTAACTAGTGTAATAACAATGCTACGTAACGTCATAATGAAAAGCATTGAAAATGACCGCACTATATAGCAACGTTATATATATTTTGCGCTAATAATCGTCGAATTGGAATTTATGATATAAATAGAATATAACATTCGTGTTCATTCAATACAATTTTTTTTATTAAACTCGTTTAATAAAATTTCGTATTGAATTACCACTCATGTAATATCCTCTATTTATTATTATCAATAAATGGAAACTACTTTAAAGAAAATTGCTGACCACTCTGATTACTTTGCGAACATTGCAGAGCCAGTTTAGACTACGCGGATGCGCTGGCTTATCTGGTATACACTGATCGTAATTGCCTTACGTTCGGCTTTATCAGAGCGCCACTTATAATGATTGCGTTCGTGTACTTTAATTCGAATGTTCCATTATGGCCGTAAGCGACGGGGATTTGGAGCCGAACGTCACGGGTTCACTCTCCAGTCGCTGTGGTCATGGTGGAGCGCCCAAAGGCTAGGCAAATTTCTGGGCCTACGCAGGGATTATGAAGAAGAGCACTGTCGACGTGATAAAAACGTGTTGAAAAAAAAAGCGTCAATTAATTTTAATGTACAGAAGAGCAGTTTGGTCAGATGCATAAGGAATATGATGTCAGGGGCGTAGCTCCCTTTAGGCACTGTAGGCACGTGACTACACATTTTTTCTTAAAATGCCCCAAAATGCAGCTGCGGCGATAGACATCTGCGTAATGTATCGACCAGATCAGCTTGCGCTGTCCGCGCAGACTGATCCGGCCGACACATTCCGTATTAGGAGGATAGATGCATAGAGTAGTGATTTTGGTTACATTATAATACTAGATAAACACTATTGCTAATGTGTTACGTATATAGACTGCGCAGTCTGAACAGAGTCGATACATTACGCAGAGTCAATACTATTGGTTTTCTCGCGGGACGGCTCATATCATAATTGTGTTTACAATATAACAACTAAAGAAGAAGGTAACAGTTAATGTTCTTTAGTAAAATTGTTAGAATATAGATGCATATTTTCTTCTGTGGTAGTAAGGTTGATTTAATTTTCATGTTATTTATTATTATTATTTACTTGTTTTGTTCAATGTGTTTTAGAATGTCGTTTGGAAGCGATTTTGGGGCGGCCGAACGGTTATAAGAACCTTGATTCGTTCGGGGGCGATGTAATGTGGTGTGCCGTTGGTACAATTTTCAATCAAGAGAAATGTCAATGTGGTCTCGACCCCACACGAGTGCCGATAGTACCCGGTCTGGGTAAGTTATCACACACATATGAGCCATTCCACGAGAAAACCAATACTATGGACTCTGCGTTATGTATCGACCCAGATCAGCCTGCGCAGTACGCGCAGGCTTATCCGGGCCGACACATTCTGTCTCAGGGGGATAGAGGTATGGAGTAGTGATCCCTCAAACAGAAAATCCACAGGAGGTGAAAAGTGTCTGTCCAGGTTAGCCTGTGCGGCATGCTTAGGCTGATCCGGGTCGATACTTTACGCATTGTTGGTTTTCTCGTGGAACGGCTCATATGTCCTTGCATATAACACTGATTCAAATACATGATCCATTGCAGATTAATCTGGACATTCAGTGGTAGCAAGATATTGGTTTTCGCAGAGCATGGCTCTCATTTTCATAAGGAATTTTAACTTTCTTTCTTGAAATAGGAAAGCGCATGCGCGATGATGAAAAATTATAAATGTTGTAGATCTTGATTAATTTCAGTATTTTGTAGGATATTTCTTTTGGACAAACACATCATAGTGTTATATAGATATAAAGTTATTTTCCTAATCACAAGTACTTTTACTTGTGTGGGAGTATTAGTCAGCAATACTTGACAGGACGACAAAGACAAGTCCTTTTCATAACCAAAAGCAAATGAGCTGCTTTGGAAACGATAACACTGATCAGATTTCTTCACTGTAAAAACATATAATTGTATTCTTAAATGGACATAGCGAAGACATTTATAAAACGCCAAGATATGCCACAGAAAGTGTCATTCTGCAGCAGACGACGTTGAACATATTTTGTCAAAACATAGAAAATCTCCATAATTGAATGGATAACCTATGCCAAAAAGTGGAAAACATTGTGGCAAAAGGAGAAATTGCACGTTTTGTGCAATTTCTTCTTTTGTCACTATGTTTTCAAAAGGCCGTCTGCTGCAGAGGCGTCAGAAAGCATCTATATGAGGGAAAGGGAAAGGCAAGGAAACTGTCTACCTCTTCTAACACTGTAGTTATTTTGTAAAGATACATTGTCACACATGTATGTATTAGGCATTCTCGGTACCCAGGTTATTCATAAAATATATGATATTTTCATATATTTTATGAATAGCCTGGTTACCGAGGATGGTATTATATTGATGTATGGACATCCTTTACATACGACAGGTTAAGACTGCATTTGACAACATTTCAGGAAAAGTATAAATTTCTCAAAACTATGTATTCTTCTAAATTTATCTATTTTACAATGTCTTCCCACAAAGCAGATCTCAGATCATGTAAATAGTTAGACCATTATAACAGTTACAATACAACATATTCAGAACAATAGCAATCAATGAGGGCAAATACATGGTTGTGCTGTAGAGCGGTGTTGCTATAAAAAAGTGTATTTGTATTAAAACTAAAATCAAAGGACTTTTTGTCAGTTAGGACTTAAGGACTTTTTGTCAGTTAAGACTGAAGAACGTTTTGTCAGTTAGGACTGTATGACTTTTTGTCAGTTAGGACTGAAGGACGTTTTGTCAGTTAGGATTGGAGGACGTTTTGTCAGTTAGGACTGAAGGACGTTTTGTCAGTTAGGACTGAAGGACTTTTTGTCAGTTAGGACTGAAGGACTGAAAGACGTTTTGTCAGTAAGGACTGAAGGACGTTTTGTCAGTTAGGACTGAAGGACGTTTTGTCAGTTAGGAATGAAGGACGTTTTGTCAGTTAGGAAAGAAGGACTTTTTGTCAGTTAGGATTGAAGGACTTTTTGTCAGTTAGGAATGAAGGACTTTTTGTCAGTTAGGAATGAAGGACTGTCAGCTTTCGCAATGTTTTAATGCTGTAATTTATTGTTACCTAGGCGACTGTTCGTTGGCAATCCACGCTGTGATGCCCAATCTTGAGAACATAGGTTCAGCCGTGGCCGCTATGTTGATGGTGGGGAAGTACGGACAGGGGGAGACGGGCGTGGGTAACATGACGACCTTCTGGGACGGGGATGATGGTATTAACATTCCCTACTTTGGCTCACAGGCGCCGTCTCAACTCTACATAGAGGTAAGAACATTTAGCCCTTTCCCACATACAACAAATTTAAAACAGGCCACTTGTAAAACAATTTGTTAGAAGCGTCGAAAAGTTCTCTAAATGAAAGTATATTTTTGAAACATAGGTCCAGATAAAGAGGGGTATTCAGCTCTTTTTCCCACAATTTCTCTCTTATTATTAAAGCAAACTCTATGTTGTGGGTACTGAAACGAATCGTCTCGACGATTCTTTTGAGTACCCACAACATAGGGATCGAGGGTCAAATACACATTTTAGAACATGTAAAACGACCTTTATCTGGAACTCTGTTGAAAACAATTGAAAACATTGCAAAAGAAGAAATTATTAATTTTGAGCAATTCCTCCTTCTGCCACAATGCTTTCACAAGTTATTCTGGTGTGGGGGCGTCTGAACGCGTCTGTATCAGGGAAAGTGCTAAAGCAAAGATATTGTTCTCTACCCATATATTTAATTTGGGCTTGTATCATAAATGTCCGAGAACTGAAAATATATTAAAGATAATGATATCAAATCAATTAATTGTCCACATAAACGGCGCGAGTACTGGCTAAGTCTCCAGGAAGCAGAGCGTGGTTAATATAAGCTGAAAGCATTGTTTCGCAATCGGTGAAAAATAAATAAGTTTAAACTAAAATTAAACTATGTTTAAAAACACTAAGTTATGACACATCTAAAAATGAAATAAATATTCCGATGTTTTAAATATTTTCAGTTTCTTTATTTTGACTCGCATTTTTGTTTTTTTTGGTCTTATTTACGAAGACAAATGAGTCCCTATTAGACTTATATAAGGTTAAACTAAATAAAATAATTTATTTACAATGAGATCATAAGATAAATTTCTAAGAACTTGAAATAAATAATTTGGTAAATTCAGGTTTAAGTTCTGATACGCCGTTATTTTAATAATTGCTTCTATTTTAAGATTACATTCAATCCTAGTGGGAAGACACAAACGAAGCAAGTGCTGGTGACAAGTTGTAAAGCGATAGGTATGTTTAGAATCCTTTAACCCTTTCCCACATACAACAAATAAGCAGCAGACTACTTTGAAATAATCCAGGCAAATATATTGAAAATCTCTATAATTGAATGTTTAAATATCGAATAGAGTAGGAAATATTGTCTGCTACAGAAGCTTTGGAAAGCGTATATATGTTGAAAAAGGGTTAAATTCAAATATATTACTGTGTTAGGCAAACAAACAAAAATCCATTTTAACTGTGAAAACAACTAGGTGAAATATTGTAAAGCTCTAGAAATAAAAGTACAAGAGAAAGTTGATGCAACGCATCAATGTCGCCGGAAATTCATACTGCAGTTATGCATAACACTTACATTATAGTAGTTGAAAAAATAGTTATCAACTGAGGGGCATATTGGAACATCAGGGGTAGGGTCAAGTGAAAATGTATCATAACTTACATTTTTTGTCAACGCAGTGAATGTCCTTCGTTGAAATATAACTGAAGCATTTCATTGTTTATGACCAATCTCCATTCTAGGGTAGGTTGACCATACACACAGCCAACTAATTATTGATCATAAACAGTAATGGAAATGAGTAATCTTGCCAATCATAAGTCTTAGTATATTTACAGAATAATTATAAGATTTGTGAATTCCACATACACTTTTCAAGATGTTTGTCAGAATATTTGAATTTTATCATTTGTCAATAAAACCACAAAACAGACAATTTAGGATTTGCATGCAATAGCACGTCATTTTACCTTTCTCCTATTAAAGTCAACATTGGACACCTTTGCAGCAATCTACTTTTAAAACAATGAGAAAAGGGTTAAATCGCTGAAGACACGAGTTTTCTCTTTTTCTGAAAATGATATTTGATTGGGACATAACAATATGCAGAACGCAAGCAAAATGCCTGTAGGGAATCTAATGACACATCTAAAAGTGTCAAGGACGAAATAAGTTTGTACGAAAGACCCGATTCGTGAACCATTCTTCTTCGCAGAATAGTCGATCTTTACACTCTCTTTATAGGTAGAGAGTGTTCATTTAAAGTCATATTTCTATTAAACCAGTTTCATCTCAGTTTGTTCTTTTCTTCATTTGTTTCGAACTAAATAAACATCGTAAATCACCTATAATTAACTATTTGTAAGTGAGTGTAAAGAACGGCTCTGCAAAGGAGATTGATATACGCGGTCGGTATTCGCTAGTCACGTGATCAACAGTTTTAGTTTAGAAACAGTTCATATTTTAGGTATACATGGTTAAACATTATCAAATGAATTGATCACAAATCAAGACATCTCTTTGAACATGAAAATAACATTCAGTGAGTTAAAATTACTGTTTAAAGGAGAATTAGACGTGATTTTATCTCGATATTGACACATTACAGTCTGCTACAAGTCTAATATGGACTCATAAGACAAAAAAACAAAAATGCGAGTCAAAATAAAGAAACTGCAAATATTCAAAACATCGGAATATTTATTTCATTTTAGATGTGTTATAACTTAGTGTTTTTAAACATAGAAATTGTAATATGTTCAAGACATTTAATTTTTCTTTTCTAATAATAACTCGTCCTTCCATGTCATTTCCGAAAAGCTTTTAAAAATATAAGTTCCGGGCTCCTGCCCGGCGACTAATAATAACTGCATGTAGTTGAAAACATCATTGCAAATGGAAAAATCGCTCAGATGCGCCAAAACTGCGTCTTCAGGTGGGAAAGGGTTAAATTGAAAACGTTTCTAGATTGAAGTCTTCATGGATTATGGGAAATATGTAAAGGACAGGGTTGCTGCAGCTGCAAAAGATTAAAACATCTTCGCATTTGTTCATAACAGTTTTAACAAGTTGTTTGGGCATAGCCAATGGGATACAGTGGTAGACCACCGACCAAATACAATAATCTTTACGCAGAATATATAAAGCAATTAGACAGTTATCTCCATTGTTTCATAAACTACCGTTAGAGCGCAACCATAGATAGTATTGAGTAAAAACTTTCATCATTATATCGGTTTAGGATATGGCATTTCCCAACAATCCAAATAACCCGGAAACCTATATTCAATTAAAGTTCGTTCGTTTAACTACCAAAAAAGCACAAACAACTCGAATGTTGATCTTGCTTTTGTTTGAGCTTTGATGTCAAATCAAAGGTCACCCTTATCCCGTTGTGAATTTTACTTTCAATTTCAGAAAATACATGTTGTTCTGAAAATGGCTCTTAAGCTGTCAATTTAGCAAAAAGCAAACCATGTTTTGTTAACAAATCGATCAGAGGGTATTCAATTTTTTAAAAACACTTTCAACTTTCAATACAATACTTCAGTGTTATGGATTCATCTGAAATCCCCCCGACAAAATGTTCTTCACGGCGCTCCGATTCGAATTGCACCCATTTGACCTTAAACTTCCTCTATTTTGATTTTACGTACCATTATGCGATCACAACCCATTAACTGTATGCTTGCAGCCGTTTATTTAAATTGGGTATGGGTATGTTGTTATGTTGCCTAGGCAAGGTGAGACGCAGGAAATATTCCTCTGCCGACTGACTATAGTTATTGCGCGGGTGCATCAGCACCAGTGCATATATTGGTTCTGAAAAAACTATCACTGGTACAATGGGCTTGCGCATGCGCCTTGTTAATCGTCTTGATCGTGCATGCACCGTTTTTTACCGTCAGCTCTCGGATATTTCCGTAGCAGTTCGTCACTAGACTGGTTCTCGTTCGAGTTTGCAATAGCATATTAAGAGTAGTGAACCAGTCTATTTATAAGCGAGTAGTTTTTTTTTATAATTAAAACCATAATTGTTTAATAACACTTACCGCTGCCACCATTTGTAACTTTTCATGGCGTTAAGCCATCGCGGGTCACCCAGGCACTAACCACGATGAATGTTGCTTAACTTTACACAAAGGTCAACCACTCTACCAACGTCGCTATAAAAGCCGGCTTTCACAGCAAGGCTGTAGAAGTGATATTTATACCTATACCTAGTATGGGAATATTTTTATAAATGCGAAGTTATTGGGCTAAATTTTTGCGATTTTAAGAATTCATTAAGGGAAAAATAATTTTGGGAGATCGAGGTCAACAAATTGGGAAAAGGTATTTTTGTTTTCGTTTTACGTATTTAACTAAAAAACTATTGTTATCATACATTTATATCATATATTTAAAAGGGGGTTTCGTGTTTTTCGAATCAAACAGTATTTCTTAAGCCATAAAATGCTGATTTCCGCGCCAATTGCTGCATCTTGCAGCAACTCTTGTGTAGTAGAGTGGTCTGTCCAAGAAATATACAATATGGCTATATGTTTGTATGAGGGGTACTGGTACTGCCTTGATATAGAGCTAGCTGTTGTAGCGACGTGGTAGAGTGGATATTTGTTATTGGCAGGCATTTTTGTTTACTTTATTCGGTTTATGCAAATGTAACTTTCTAATTAACAGGTACCGAGAAATCCTTGGAAGTAACTCTGATGGGTTACCTTAATAACACAGGAGTTATGACGACACACCTGAACACCCCGGGACTCGGGCTGGGAACGGTTATTGAAATGCCATACCAGGTAGTGTATAACTCGGCGTAAATGCTTGAGAGCTCCCGATTCATAATCAACTTGTTTTAACTCTTTCAGAGCCTAATTGTTTAAAGTAGATTCTTCCATGTTTAAAATTGGACGACTCTATTTTCATATTACAGGATTTCTGGAATATTTCGATAACTAAAAGCCAAGCAATGCTGATTTCAGGTAAGACAGCTCGACACGAGCTGTCTCACATGAATTTGTATTGTTTGCAAAAAGCTCAATATTGCCATTGGCGCTAAAAGAGTTAATTTAATATTTCCAATTCGAAATCATTGTCCATACGTCATTATTATTGACAACGGTGTCAAGTATTGGTTAGTTTTCTCTTTTTTTTTCAAGCGTTTGAAATTGTATCGATTTAACCCATTTACTGCTCGAACTGAATTGGTGTAGCCTGTGCCACCAAAATAGAATCAAAATTATATCGATTTAACCCTTTTACTGCTCGAACCGATTTGGTGTAGCACGTGCCAACACTTTAGAACCAGGACAGTCGGTGGATCCGCACCGTCTGACCAGGCTCTATGATATTAGCTGCTCAATTCAACATTTGTATCTTGATAATCCTATAATCATATAATCGACTATTGACTCTACTAAAATGCGAAGTTGGACAAGTCTATTTTAATTATTAAAGGTTGACAATGTTAATTATAACATACAGGCGATTTACTTCAATTGATCGAGCGTGGCCGAGTGGTTAGCGTCGGGGATTTAGAGCGGGGCGTCCCGGTTGCGATCTCCAGTCGTGGCGTGACGGTCATGATGGAGTGCCCGTGGGCAAGCCACATTTCTTAGCCTAGTACTTGTTTGTTTGGCCAGGGATCATGTATAAGTGAACAGTCGCCGTGATATAACTGATAAAATGTTGAAAAACGGCGTGATATCCTGATAAACCTACTGTTTCAAGCAGTGAATTGTATGAAATGATGTTAGCCGTTCCGCGAGAAAACCAACATTGTGGACTCTGCGTAAAGTCTTGACCCAGATCAGCCTAAGCATGCAGTGCAGGCTATTCCGAACAGACACTTTTCGCCTCTTGTGAATTTTATACTTCAGAAATCATTACTCTTTACCTTTATTAACCTAAGACGGACTGTGTCGGCCCGTATTACCGTGCGGACTGCGCAGGCTGATCTGGATCGATACATCACGCATAGTCCATAATGGTGTTTTTTTCGTGGAACGGCTCCTATCAGGAACGTATGGTAGAAGTGACTTCCAAACTTGACTCACAGGGTCGACGAACAAATTATAGTTGTTTAGGATTGATACTGCATTAATGTCATCGTACATGATTTAATTATTTCTTAAGATTACGATTATACATGCTAATGCCATATATGAAACAAGAAAGCAGTTAGAAAATAATTATACATGCTATTGACGAATGTCATGGTAAACGACCAATAGCAGCAATAATTAACTTCGACTAGGTTGATATACTTTTTAAATTATGGTTAACAGTGTATGTTCATAATTAACTGGATACAGAAGCATCTACAGCAGACGACTTTTGAAGACAACGTGGAAAAGAAGAAATTACTCATGATATAAATCGTTTTGCCCTGCAATGTTTTCTGCTCTGATTTATATTAGCAATGATATGTTCATAGTTTTTCAAAGCACATATGCACTCCAACTTTCACCCAATAGGAAAGTTGGTTAAATTTAATGTCTAAGTGGCAAACAATGCAGATTAAAGGATGAGCTGTCTCACCATAATCTGCATTGTTTGCAAAAGCCTTTAATCGCCGTTGGCAGCGAAAGGGTTAAGAGATCCAGTAAATTAACAAACACACATTTCTATATTTTCAGTTGAACGTAACGTACACATATAAATTAATATATAATGGGGCATCCGTCGGTGTGATTCTGGCACCGACCGCGGGCTCTCCAATGGCGAAGAGTCAACCGTTTTCAGGTAATGTACAGACTAAATATTACCCTATTCAGACAAACAGTATAATCAGATAGTGTCTGATGCAGATTAAGTCTAAAGAACATAATGAGATTTACTTCTATACAGTTTAATTAGCAACATTGTAAAAGGACAGTATGAATCACAACCTAAATCGATTACTGTCTAAATATAGAGTCTGGTTAAGATACAGTATGAACAACAGTCTGGTTTATATAGCATCGAAATAAAAACCTGATTTAGATAGAGTCTAAATATCAATCTGAATCAAATACAGTCTGAACCACAGTCTGGTTTATATACCGTCGAAATAAAAGCTTGATTTAGATACAGTCGGAATAAAAACCTGATTTATATACCGTCTAATTAACAACCTTATTAAGATACAGTCTTAGATAGCAACCTGAACCATGAAATGCAGTCTAAACATACAGCCGACACACAGTATGAACAGCAGTCATGTTTTTATCCCGTCTAAATAAAAACCTTATTTAGATACAGTCTTAGATAGCAACCTGAATCATCAAATGCAGTCTAAATATTCAGCAGACACACAGTATGAACAGCAGTCATGTTTTTATCCCGTCTAATTAACAACCTTATTTAGATACAGTCTTAGATAGCAACCTGAATCATCAAATGCAGTCTAAACATACAGCCGTCACACAGTATGAACAGCAGTCATGTTTTTATCCCGTCTAAATAACAACATTATTTAGATACAGTCTTAGATAGCAACCTGAATCATCAAATACAGTCTAAACATTCAGCAGACGACACACAGTATGAACAGCAGTCATGTTTTTATCCCGTCTAAATAACAACCTTATTTAGATACAGTCTTAGATAGCAACCTGAATCATCAAATGCAGTCTAAACATTCAGCAGACACACAATATGAACAGCAGTCACGTTTTTATCCCGTCTAATTAACAACCTTATTTAGATACAGTCTTAGATAGCAACCTGAATCATCAAATGCAGTCTAAACATACAGCCGACACACAGTATGAACAGCAGTCATGTTTTTATCCCGTCTAAATAACAACATTATTTAGATACAGTCTTAGATAGCAACCTGAATCATCAAATACAGTCTAAACATTCAGCAGACGACACACAGTATGAACAGCAGTCATGTTTTTATCCCGTCTAAATAACAACCTTATTTAGATACAGTCTTAGAAAGCAACCTGAATCACCAAATGCAGTCTAAACATTTATCAGACACACAGTATGAACAGCAGTCATGTTTTTATCCCGTCTAATTAACAACCTTATTTAGATACAGTCTTAGATAGCAACCTGTATCATCAAATGCAGTCTAAACATACAGCCGACACACAGTATGAACAGCAGTCATGTTTTTATCCCGTCTAATTAACAACCTTATTTAGATACAGTCTTAGATAGCAACCTGAATCATCAAATGCAGTCTAAACATACAGCCGACACACAGTATGAACAGCAGTCATGCTTTTATCCCGTCTAAACAGCAACCTTATTTAGATACCGTCGGAATAAAAACCTAATTTGAATACGGTCTAAATTAAAACCTGATTTAGATACCCTCTAAATAACAACCTTATTTAGATACCGTCTTACAGAGCAACCTGAATCATCAAATACAGTCTAAACATGCAGCCGACACAGTCTGAACAACAGCCTGGTTTATATACCGTCTACAGTCGAAATAAAAACCTGGTTTAGATACCGTCTAAATAACAACCTTATTTAGATAGCAATAATCAAATGCAGTCTAAACACACAGCCGAGAAGATGTTCTGAACCTGCACTTTGTAAATGTGTATAGGATGCACTGGAAATGATTGATTTGATAATGTGTATTATTTTGACCTTGAAAGTGAAAGTAGAGAATGTGAAAACAACGGTTTTGTCCGGGCCCGATTTGGTCCAAAATTTCTAGAAAGTGTAACAATTGAGGACTGAAGCTGGTCGATTTACATGGAAACAAAGAAGGAATTTATTTTGTGTATTGTGACTTATATATTTATTTTCCACTAGGTAATATACCAATCCACATATCAGGATTAAGGTTAGCCAAATGTCGATACCAAAAACAAAAGGATTCCGGTTTTGTAGGCTTTGTATCCGAGGTAAGTATTTTACCCTTTCCGACATACAAACAATCTTTAGCAAACGAGTTAGAAAACACATAGGAAAACTATGGAAGATCTATTAATAAATGTATAAATATTGCAAATAGTTGAAAACCTTGTGGCAAAAGGTGACATTGATAACCATAACAAATGTCTCCTTTTACTATAATGTTTTGAAGAATCGTCTGTTGCATTTGCGCCAAGCACGACTACATATACCCTTTTCCACTCATAAAAGCCCCCACAGTAGTCTAGAACTTCTACTCAAAAAATATTGAAATGAAATAATTATAACTAAAATCGTAGATATATAATTGAAGACCTTGTGGCAAAAGAAGAAGTATTTCGCTGAATCAGACGGCTATTGAAATCACTGTTAGGGAAAAATGCTCGAAAAGATGCATTTGCTTTCATTTCCAACACTGTTTGTTCTGATAGTACGAGGTGCGTCAGGCGATTCAGAGTCTAGTTGTATCTCCATGTGTGCATCACTGTTAGTTGTATCTCCATGTGTGCATCACTGTTAGTTGTATCTCCATGTGTGCATCACTGTTTAAGAGGTGGATATATACATGAATAGTTGGGCTACACATCTCGTTCTTCGTATGGTGCTACACCAAATGTTTATACCGAGAGTAAGCAGACATTGAAGGCTCGCATGAAACTTAACCCTTTCCCACATCAAACAAATCCGAAGCTGACAACTTTGAAAGCATCTGGGGATAAAATGCAAAAACTTTTACATTGAAAATGTATTTACTGGAAACGATTTGAAAACACTGTGATAAAGGGAGAAATTGCTCATGATGAGCAATTTCTTTTGTCACAATGTTTTCGAACGTTGTTTTCTGCAGAGACTGCAGGATTAAGTGTACGCATATGCGACAAGTTTCACAATCGCCGGACGAAGATACGAATCTGGTTTATACGGTCAAGAAAAACCCATCGATTCAGTTTCATCCAATTATCAATTAACTCTGATAGCGCCGTATGTCCAAGTAGACTATTTGGTGTTCAAAATTGGAGGAATCCAAGTGTTTCATGTAACAAGAGTTTTGGATTATTTTGATAACTGAAAGTCAAAATATGCTGATTTTCGGTGGAACAGCTCGGTACGAAACACCTGAATCTGTATTGTTTGCAAAAAAACTCAGTTGCCACTGAACTTTTAAAATGGAGATTTTAATTAGAATGTTTTAAATATTTAGGCTTATATAAACATATCAATTGCAAAGGACAACATTACAACAATCCTACCGGAAGGTCGCTATATTGTTTAGGAAAGTTCTTATAATAACATTTTACGTTATTCAAATGTCTTTATTTTGTATTAAGAAACTTTGTAGATCGTTGATTTGTTATTACATTCTAAAATCGTATAACAAAGACAATAGTCTCTTTTTCTAAGCCATTGTTTTTGAAAATACTCAAAACAAAAGTTTCATCAATCTTTCGTTTCAGATAAAAATTTCAAAGTGCATTAACAAGGGAATGGAACAAGAGCTGGCAGCCATACAACCGGCAGTCTGATAAAGATACACTGTAAAAAATACCGTTGAACCTACCCATACACAGATTCATGAAAACGTTTCTGCAATAGATCACATTGAAAACATTGTGGCAAAAGAAACGATTGATTTTAAACAAGTATTTCTCCTCTTGCCACAATGTTCCTATTTTCACTATTCTGAAGTTAAACCTACATCCAAAGACATATTCTCAAAACGATTTTTAAGTCGTTTGTTTCCGATTCGTTCAATGTTTGACATTGTTTATTCTACTTTTGACTATAACCACCTTTATAAGACGTGTTCCTCGAAAACTGACTGAAGGGCATTTGTGACCAACGTAGATCGAGATCAATCGGCGCTCGAATCCGCTTTGCATCATGTGACTCTGCTCTTGTCGTCAATTAGTCGCTGAATATTTAAACACACCTGGGAGACCATTAAGAGCTGGTTGTTTGAACACAAAGGCTGGTCTTTATTTTCACTTGAGTATCGCTCTGTCCATTCTCGGTACCCAGCTTATTCAAAAACTATATGAAATCCTGGCCAAATTCGCTAGCGAAACTTCGTAAAGCATGTACCACGACTACACTGTCAAAATGCGACCAATCAAGCGGCTGCATTTCACCTCATCAATTATTCATGACTACGAAATTTTTACAGCCAATTTGCCCAGGGTATCATCTTGTTTATGAATAGCCTGGGTACCGAGGGTGCGCCCTATGAAAACCAACCATAAGGTATAGGTGACTAATGTATAGTCAGAGGAGCCAGCGCATCCACCCAGTTTGGTCTGACTCTGCACTGTTAACCAACTAGTCAGAGATAGTTTCAAGCAACTTGTATAGTTAACCCTTTTCCTCATATAGACGCTTTCTGACGCATATGCAGCAGATGGCTTTTTGAAAACATAGTGACAAAAGAAGAAATTGCTCAAAACGAGCAATTTCTCCTTTTGCCACAATGTTTTCCATTTTAAGTCATAGGTTATCCATTCAGTTATAGAGATTTTCTATTTTTTGACAAAATATGTTCAAATTCGTCTGCTGCAGAATTGTCGTATGAGGGAAAGGGATAAAGCAGTATCTATTTGGGATAGATAGCATAGAAACACAGGCGAGTCTTTTTTTCACACGTATACTAATTAAGTTACTGTTGGTGTTCCCAGACCACCTTTCATTTGTAAAATGAATACTTAAGCGTGGCTCTTCTAGAATTCAATTATAATTGGTGGAAAGGTTCTCTATCTGACAGGCAGTTTACGCCTGTGCAGCAACTAATGATTGAAAGCAGTGCGCGGAAAAATGACAATATGGTTGATATTTATATCTTTTTCTTCAGAATTTCTCAATTTGGAAGAGTTCAATATTGAATGTCAAGTACATGTACATGTAATGGGTTAATATTATGCATAATTTGTTTGTTATCGCCTATCTATACTATACCTTTGTAAGGCACGAAGACACTTTGTGGTCACTTCTCCGACGTTTTTCCGTCACACATTTTGTTTGGGCATAGTTATTGTTTATTTACAGGCGACACATGTGCTCCCCCGATATATATTGTTCAAAGTAAATACGAGACATGTGTTTCAAAAACAAACAAATAAACAAGTAAACAAGAAGCTGATCAATTTTGTTTTAAGTGAATGAATACCCAGGCGATTTTGTCTGGGATAACCCCATTCAGAAACTGAAGGTTCCGCTGATGGAGCTGATCTTTTTAAATTGCTTGAAACGACATTTATTTCTGATAGGTTGCTAGCTAACAAATGAACACTCTCTTGTTGAGATTTAACCCTTTCCCTCATACGACAATTCTGAAGCAGACGACTTTGAACATATTAGAAAATCTCTTTAATTGAATGGATAACCTATGACTAAAAGTGGAAAACATTGTGTCAAAAGGAGAAATTGCTCGTTTTGAGCAATTTCTTCTTTTGTCACTATGTTTTCAAAAAGCCGTCTGCTGCAGAGGCGTCAGAAAGCGTCTATATGAGGGAAAGGGTTAAGTACATACGACTTGTGCTAACTCGCACTTGTGATTATTCGAATAAATCGTTTAACTCAAACTCTTACATGGAACGGATCTTTCTTTTGAAAACAGCGTAGCAGAAGTTCTGATTGCTCATACTCGTGAGCAATCAGAAATATTGCTGGGCTATTTTCCTTGATACGATTTGATAACTGATATCGTATCCGACAGCGTAGCAGAAGTTCTGATTGCTCATATGATACGATTGTATTACGGATATCGAGTTCGACTTCGAGTTATCTAGACCTCACTGTGTCATTTGACCTTTGCGATACGAATCCCGTGGTACATTTATGTCTACTAATAGTGTGTCTCTAACGATCTTGAAACAATATCATACATATTAATACATATGTATGTCAGCTTCATGGGATTTAACTCAGTTCTGGAGCGATGGGAACGTTCCAAAAGATGAAAACTCCTGTTCATGTTAGTTTCTTGTTTTATGACTGATTGAAAAGGATATATTTTAATGGATGGACAAATATCTATTCGAATTTCGAACTTGAAATCAATGACAACAAGTATAATAGTGAGATACACATCATTGAGCCATCCCGCGAAAAAACCAACATTGTGGACTCTGCGTAATCAATCGACCCGGATCAGCCTAAGCAGGCCGCGCAGTCTAATTAGGACAGACACGTTTTTTCTCCTGTTTACTTTCTGTTTGAGGAATCATTACTCTATACGTCTATCAACCTGAGACGGAATGTGTCGGCCCGGATTAACCTGCGCGGATTGTGCAGGCTGATTTGGGTCGATGCATTACGTAAAGTCTATAATGTTGATTCTCTCGTGAGGCGTATGTGCCGCGTGTTACGATATTCTGGGTCTAGATGAATAAGATTATAAATGCCGAGTCTTGCGGTACTGACCTTCACAGCCCGTATGAATGACAGTACAACCCATGTAATACCTTCTGAAAAAAGAAGATCTATAGTCGCACTGATTTATGAATATACCTTGATGTGACGCTAATAAGTAAGTAATATTTTATTATAGTGACATGTGTACATATTTTACAAATACAAACATCAAACAATATAAACACCCGGCCGCGTAGGGCCTATAAGTCACTTTTAATAAACAATATTTACATATAAGGTAAAAAAGAGATAAAAAGAGAAGAAAGAAAAAGAAAGAAGAAGAAAGAAAAACAATAATTGAAAGATTATAATTTACATGCATATGAATTATTCATTTATAAAGAAAACCACGTCTTTTTTTCATTGATCCGACAAGAAATTTGGCAACTTGATTATATAATTCGAAAACACAAAATTTAAACTTGTCTGTGTTAGAAAGTGTGTTGAATGATGGGTTCTTTTGCTGTGCCCTGCTGATAAGCGATCCTCTCAGATCGTCATAGGCAGGACACGTCAAAAGGAAATGGATCTCGTCTTCAATTGAACCATTATTACAAATTTGACAGACCCTTTCCGATATGTTAAGCCTTGTAAATCTTCCGGTTTCTATTCTTATAGGTAAAATGCCAAATCTAAATTGTGCAAGGTGAGATCTTTCTAACTTAGACAGGTTTGAGCTAATACTGAGACGCACTAAGACCCTGGAATCACCAGACGTGACGCTGATTACGAGGACAGACGAATGACGTATACGTTCCAGAATATGTAGATCTATTTCTAATTAACAGGGGATGTCATTCGGGATCTAATGCCCTTTACCTAATAGTACTTAAACCAAGAAGCGTTTCGAGGGCTCGGAGTGAAAGGGTTGTAACTAAAAACCTATTTTGAAATCCCTAGTTTAGGGGCAATTTTGATCCCTTTGTAATCAATGCAAATTTAAGTGCCATTGCTCAGAACGAGCAATGGCGCCTAAATTTTCATTGTTAACAAAGGAAAATTGTTTAACGCTTATAAAGACTTTATGGCGAGGAGATTGATATTGGTAAAACATTCAAACTTTAGTTACAACCGTTTCACGCCAAGCCCTCGGTTTGTTTGTTTACACACACAAATTGGCTCCAATGATACTAATCTGACGTTAGTTGAAAACATTGTCGGCAAAGAGAAATTGCTTCATGAGATTCTAACTTGTATTTGACTTTGTCTGAACATTCTTTGGATGTTCACACTTTGGAAGCGTTTTAATTAAAAACTTCAAACACATTTTCTACTTGGAGAGACAATGTTGGTCTTTATTTCAGGAAAAGTATTTTGAAAACATTGCGGAATATGGAGAAATTGTTCGTTATGAGAATGTTGTCTTTTGCAACAATATTTTCGACTTTATAAAATAACGTTATGTTCACAGATTATCTATATTTTCGTTCAAATGTTTTCAAAGTTGTCTGCGGAAGATTTGTTGTATGCGGGAAAAGTCCAGTAATCAAATCATTTTTTAGTTATCGGATATAAGAATTGATCGTCGTCCATTAATTCCGCCATCATTCGGTTGTATGGCTCGTAAAAGTCATGCAGAAGAACTCTGGTACGCCAAAGCATTCTTCGGTTACCACATGGACCAAAACCACCACCACCGGTTTTCAACAAGCCTATTCTGTGCAGTACACCAGGACCGGGTTCACCTACATTAAAACATTAAAATTATCATAATTATAAAAATCAATAATAGCATGAATTATGATATCGATGGCGATAGGATTGTTATTCGAGCCTTTGTGTCATTTGTACAATTTCATTACATCGAATCACTACGATGGTCACCCAGACAAATGTTTGTTACGATGGATTGATCAGCGAGATTGGTTCGTCCCAACTCGATTTGGGCATTGGTATATATTATTCTTTGGCTCGCCTATTGTCCTTGAAAAGTTGTGCATATTAAGTACTGCTGGATAGTATTCTGGCCATGACATCAATAAGATATTGTTCAAAACTAAATTAAACGCTAAATTAAAAGTTGGTAGTCATAAAGGACTAAGCTACATCAAGCTTTAGTGGAACATGTATTCAACTCAACACTGAACGAACCAGCCCAGTGTTTTGCTGAAAATATACTTAACTCAGGAAACGGCTTGTTTTCCTCTGTAAAACCGCCTTGGTAGTGTTGTGATAGAGCGTCCGCCTCGAGTGCGGATGGTCGCAGGTTCGATCCCTGGCCAGGTCAAACCAAAGAGCATTACGACTGACTGGCTGGTGTCAGGATAAATGGACCAGAAGTACTGGTAACTTACCCAGGACACGCCGTGATAAAACTGAACAATTGCACTGCGGTTGTACAGGGGTGTATTCAGTATATCAGATAGAGCATTCGGGTGTCTTCTCGTTGATAGCTATGATTTAACTGACGGACGCGTCTTATAACCGCATACACACATTTCTGTTCTGTAAATCCGAATATACCCCTAGTTAACCTTGGATTAGCGTACTTTCACCGTGATATAGTTAAACTATTGTTGAAAACGGATAAACCACAATCGTTTGTTTGACCCTTTTCCTCATACAACACATATACAACAGACGAATTTGAAGGATAAACCATGACAATTCTCTAATTATGAAATACTATTATAGAATAGAGTTGAAAACATTGTGGCAAATCAATAGCTCATCACGGATAATATCTCCGTTTAACACCATATTTTCAAAGGTTGTCTGCCACAGAGGTGTCAGTAAGTGACTGTATGTGAGAAAGGGCTCAACTATACTGAACTCATTTCGAGGAAGGCGAACACCAGCCTCCATGTCTCCTCTGTGAACAACGATCTGTATTGTAGCACTAGGATCTGGTTTCTCGGGAATATTCGTATGACCTCCTCCCAGTAGTAATAATGGAGACCAAACAACAAGCCAAACTGAAAGTATATCATTAAAAATGAGTTGTAATTGAATCAGATCCCAAATAACATTAATGAAAACTCCGAAGAACCCGAGCATTTGCACAGTATCGCCAGTCTAATAATGAAAACCAATCGACAGGTCAACCTGTAGTTATATAATTTAATATGAATCGTAATAGAGTCAGATCCCGAAATGACATTAATGAAAACTCCGAAGAACCCGGGCATTTCCACAGTTTCGCCAGTCTAATAATGAAGACAAAACAAAAAGCCGACCTAACGTTATACAATTTAATAAGAGTCGTAATAGAATCATATCCCAAATGACATTAATGAAAACTCCAAAGAACCCGGGCATTTGCCCAGTATCGCCAGTCTAATAATGAAAACAAAACAACAAGCCAACCTAAAGTTATATAATTTATAATGAGTCGTAATGGAGTCAGATCCCAAATGACAGATCTCCGAAGAACTTGGGCATTTGCACAGTATTGCCAGTCTAATAATGAAGATAAAACAATAAGCCAATCTGATCCCAATTCGAACAATCAGGACTCATCCGAGCACATTCTCGCTTCAGTCTTCAATTTTGTAAATGTTATTACTAATGTAAACATAGATCGTGTGGTGTGTTCACTTAGTTATACGCCATAGTTACTTCGTCTGATGTCAAAAAGGCCAAAAGCCGTTTGAGGCGGTTTAATATTTAAACAGCTTGTTAAAATGCATTACCTAATACACAGTCTAACCCTTTTCCAAATACATAATTCTGCAACAGATAAAGTTGAAAACATATAGACAAAAAGCTCTATAAATGAATGTATAACTCTTAATTATAATTGGAATCATTGTGGCATAAGGAAAATATGCTCATAACGAGCAAAAGCAAATGTTTAAAAACAATTGGCCATACTATTTTATTAACTACCAAGACACATTTAACAAATCGATCGAATGTTTTCGTTTGTATGCGCTTTTCAACAGGGGCAACGAAATGGTACTAGAGATGTCCAAATGTGCGCCAATGGAAGCTGGGATAGTATTCCATGTACCAAACGGTACAACTGCGTCATGGGTCCAGTTGGATTTAACTTTGGAGTTGTATACAGACACTCTTCATTGTTGTTGTTGTTGCATTCGTGTAGATGAAACAGTCTTTTAAAAGAACTTTCGTTAGTCCCAGTCTTACGATTGGGCAATCTCAATCAAATTTGACCAAAATACGTCGCTTTACGTATATTGGATTTGACAACTTCGCCTCGAATTGAACAATTAACATTTAAATAGTACATACAATAGGACAACTCGGCAATCACGGCTTCTTTATCTCGCTTATTCGTATGGGTTATCTCCAATGTTGATACCTCACGATATTGGTTGGTTGTCGACAAGGTCAATTTAAGATGACCTTTAATAGGCAGGCACCAGATTTGTATGAGCGTTTGCTATCGCAGCGATACTTAGGTCTGGTTTTAATGTGATTGGCGACCGGCTCGCAGTGAAGATAAGATATTTTGATAAAAGACCCCCTGATATAGCTACAAACTGTTAAAAGCTGTAACAGCATTGATTTAAAAAATGCAACTAAATTTACCTGTGCCAAATCCAAACCTTGTTTACTGTACACACATTTTCGGATGGACCTATATCGGAACATCATGTTATAGACTGTTATCGCTCTGGCAACCTTTTTATGGAAATGGTCTGGGCTCGGCCAATCTGGGTCTAATTGATATTTCGTACGACTGCAATACTCACCGTATAACCTGTAGAAGTATGAACAATACTGGTTCAGCGGTCGAGTATCGCTAGCACTTGTTATTACAGGACAAACGTACAGATGTGAATATAATATTTTACCGCCTCGGTGGTGTAGTGGTAGCGCGTCCGCCTCGGGTGAGGGTGGTCATCGGTTCGATCCCCGGTCGTGTCATGATATTTAAGGGGCATATATATTTACATCAATGAATATAATAAGATATATCTTTGAACAGAGGTCAAGCTCACGACAATGATGATGAGATAACGGCGTTTTTAACGGTGTTTCATTTATACCATGTGTTACATGTGAAATTCCAACATAGATTATTTGGCCAAGTGACGGAAAACGGATGATTTTTGTCGCAATGACTTTGATCACTCGACACACAACACGAATGGCCCAGGCAGAGTTCGAACTCCGACGGAGTTATCAAGGCCGGTTTGATAAGAGCATCACGTAAACGCAATCATATAACTTAAATAACTTAGATAGTGGCGTGGAATATTATACCAACATCCAAGTAGTAAATAGTCAAACCTTTCTACAGGATTCCGAAATATGACGATGATTTTGGCTGCTGGTACTAAATGGAAGATGTAGTCGAGTATCGTAAATCCCGGGTCAAGGTCTTGTCTCGTTGTATGCGACGTGTTCCACCATCTCGTCAGGTAAGACGACGCGTCACCTTAAACGAGTGAATCGATATCTTGTAACATTGATATCAATCTCATTAAAACCAGATCTAAAATTAACTAAAGAGATCTGAAGATTGCCTCCTACAGGTAGTCTCATATTGACCTTTTCGTCATCCAATCAAATAGTGGGGTATACAACATGGGAGATAACCCATATAGCTATATAATAAAATGTGATTGGCAAGTGTTCCGATTGTATAGAACTGAGCGTTTGCTGTATCGTGCGATTTCATTGGACAACAAAACACCTGCTCAGGAATATTAAAGTGCTACGGGCCGATTCAACCTTTTTTACAGGGTCGTCGAATCCAATATATATTCAGTGAATTATTTTGGTATGCTCTTTAGTCTTTATGAGGTTGCATTGCAGCAGTTAATTAGTGCAAGCTTAGATTGTTCCCTACTGTCTCTTGATTGAATAAGGTTTAACACCGTTTTCAAAAAAAAAAAAAAAAAAAAATCAGTCATATCACGGCGGCCAGTTCACCCACTCATATGTTCAGGCTTTCTCACACCAGTATTCCACACAACATACTTTCTCACACCAGTATTCCACACAACATACTTTCTCACACCAGTATTCCACACAACATACTTTCTCACACCAGTATTCCACACAACATACTTTCTCACACCAGTATTCCACACAACATACTTTCTCACACCAGTATTCCACACAACATACTTTCTCACACCAGTATTCCACACAACATACTTTCTCACACCAGTATTCCACACAACATACTTTCTCACACCAGTATTCCACACAACATACTTTCTCACACCAGTACTCCACACAACATACTTTCTCACACCAGTATTCCACACAACATACTTTCTCACACCAGTACTCCACACAACATACTTTCTCACACCAGTACTCCACACAACATACTTTCTCACACCAGTACTCCACACAACATACTTTCTCACACCAGTACTCCACACAACATACTTTCTCACACCAGTACTCCACACAACATACTTTCCAAGTAACTGGCTGCCTTTCCACATAGACTGTTATCCTATTGGTAGAAGACGAATGACGCTGGTCACAGTGACTGTTGTCAAACGTCGCAAAGAATGTTGGCTTAGCTGGGGTTCAAACTCACAACCCCTGGATTGACAGCCCGGGTCGCTACCGACTGAGCTACCGGGGTCCTACTGTCTCTAGTGCTGTAGAAATACCGTATTGCTCATAGCCTGTACATGGTGTAAGAAGAAGTTTTTAAAACAGAACAATTCAACTTCTTTCTACATGTTTTTCAACTATATACAAACACAAAACATACTTATAATACTTATGATGTTATATTGAACTCATTGAACGTGACCGCTTCGGAGTTTTGGTTGAAGAGTGTCCGCCTTGGGCTCGGAAAGTCGCGGGTTCGAATCCCGGCGGCTCATAACGAATTCTTCAAATATTGTAGTAACGCATTTCCTTCCTTGGCGCTAAGGATTGTGGAATTATCATTACGACTGACACGCTGCTGTCAGGATAGATTGACCAGTAGTACTGGAAACTTATCCAGGGACGATATAACTGTTGTCAGGATAGATGGACCAGAAGTACTGGAAACTTATCCAGGGACGATATAACTGATAGATGGACCAGTAGTAATGGACACTGATCCAGGGACGATATAACTGATAGATGGACCAGTAGTACTGGACACTGATCCAGGGACGATATAACTGATAGATGGACCAGTAGTACTGGACACTGATCCAGGGACGATATAACTGATAGATGGACCAGTAGTACTGGACACTGATCCAGGGACGATATAACTGATAGATGGACCAGTAGTACTGGACACTGATCCAGGGACGATATAACTGAAAACATGTTGAGAGCGGACATTGGACATTTCGAACCAGGTAACTCCAAACCATCATATCAGGTAAACGATTTAACATATTTATTTGAAGATGATATAACTGAACACATTGTTCAAAGCGGCATTAAATACCTTGCAACCAATCAAAACATCATTCGGTCCACTACACAATTATGTATACAATTTACGTATACTCCAGTCTCGCTAAACATTAATCATCAATTTGGGTAAAACAAAGTATTCAGTAAACACCGATAACTACGGGAACATCATGTCTTGAAAGTCCATGTAGATTATATATAATACAAGACTTCGTCAATACATAATCTCCGAAGATATGTAAGAACATTCACAAATGTGATGACGTATTCGCTTGTCCACGATCATTTTGTTTTTGGTGGTATTTTACGCCGTTTTCAACATTATTTTAGTTATATCACGACAAAAGTTCCCTTTTCCATGATCCCAGGGTAAACAAACTAGTACTAGGCTAGGAAATGGACCTTGCCGAATGGCGCTCCAACATGACCGCGGCGCCGCGACTGGGGATCAAACCAAATCCCCGACACTAACCCCACTCGGCCAGGGCAGATTCCTTGTCCATGATCAATACATTTTCACAATACGTTTATAATACCGTACCTGTTATAAGCGAGTTGTATTCATAGGGATTGTCTTGTCTGGTAGTATAGTCAAGGATCTGTTTTGCTGTTTTACCATACATGTCAACGTAAGTGTATATATCTCCCCGCTCAATATCTAAAAATATCAAACACATATTTTCTTTCCGTGCATTTTTAAATTATATTAGGCATACTACAAAGTATAACAACATTAATATTAATATTTCTCAGTCCTACATCGTGACGATAAATCGTTTGTATTTCCGAGTAGTAAATAAATCAGATCGAACAATATTCACTAAAATTACCTTTCAGTTTTCTCTCGCACGATGCACACTCGCAACATGAAAACATAGAAACATTGAGAACATTTGACACTAATACGACAAATGACAGCAATGTTCTGATCGGCTTTACCATAAATGATAGTGATTTTCACTTTTGACACTTAACCTAAATTATTTTGCTACAAACTCTCGCTGACGCAACCGATTGGAAAATTGGGTACAATATTTACTCGATTTAGAAATTCTAGAACAACAGGTCATTGTTAGATCACCGGGTTCAACAACGAGCTGACAGTCTACGAGGGAAGAATGTTTAATATAGTATTTGTACCAGAGAGCCAGGAAATACGTGTTTAGGTGAGTCAATATATCTTGTATAACTGATTACTTCAATCAATAGATCAATTATCATCACCAGAAGTAGTTACATTTCATATTGACATCTGAGCATCAGAAACTAATTAAAAACAACAAAATAGAGCAAACTTGTATTTAACGCCGTTTATTTTTTTTTATTTTAATTTAAAGTAATTTACCTGTATAAAATAAACGTTGTCATTCTAAAGTATAGTTACAATCCCCATTTAAATTATGACTTCACACAGGACAGTGACATAAAGGTAATCTGTGCACAAAATATTGTTCATAAGAAAAGAAAAGCCTAACTTTAACTACAAAAGTCGCTAGCCATTTTATATATTTTGTCTCCCCCGTATATTATGAAATATAAGTTCAAATTATTAAATACACGTAATGATATTTAGAAATAAATACATTTTGTGGATCAAAACCTATACAGTTATGTTTATTGTATGGGCTGGTGGCCTAAATGTTTGAATATAATCAGGGGCGTAGCTTTGCAATAATCAATGTGTAGGCCGTCTCGTGAGATAATCAATATTGTGGACTCTGCGTAAAGTATCGACCCGGATCAGTCTAAGCATGCCACACAGGCCTACCCGGATAGACACTTTTCGCCTCCTGTGGATTTTCTGTTTCAGGAATAACTACTCTATACATTTATCCCCCTAAGACGTAATGTGTCGGCTGGATCAGTCTGCGCGGACAGCGCAGGCCGATCTGGTCGATATATTACGCATATGTCTATCGCCGCAGCTGCATTTTGGGGGCATTTTGAGAACAAATGTGTAGGCACGTGCCTACAGTGCATAAAGGGAGCTATGCCCCTGAAAATCGTTGAATCTAAAATAATTGACTGCCATAATTCGGTATTGTACCTGTCGGTATACACATGATGTAGAGTAGCGTCTGGTGACAAGGGGTTGTATTTCGGTACCCGCTACGGGAACCACAAAGCGGATTGTGCTAGTAACACACTGGGCTTATAAGATTATGTTGTTTCGTGAAAGCTATATTGGGGTCTATGGATCATGCAAGCCGCCAGCGAAGACTCTGGTGAGACTGTGCGAATACACAGGTCCGCATTATAATTTACTGTACGTGGATACAAATTAACCCAATATTGCTATACGCAGCACAAATATATGAGCCGTTCCACGAGAAAACCAACATTATTGATTCTACGTAATATATCGATCCAGATCAGCCTGCGCAGTCTGCGCAGGCTAATCCGGGCGACACAGTCCGTCTTAGGGTGATAAAGGTATAAATTAATGATTCCTGAAACAGAAAATCCACAGGACACGAAAAGTGTCTGTCCGGTTTAGCGTGCACGGCATCCTTTCGCTGATCCGTGTCGATACCTTAAGCAGAGTCCACAATGTTTGTTTTCTCGTGGAACGGCTAATTTGACACTTTGAACAGACCTGCAATGTCTTTCTTCCAAAAAAAATTGGCCTCCGTAAAACCAGGATTGACCGCTTCTGGATGTTCCATGATGGCTCTAAACAGATAGGCAGTTCCGCTTCCCGACATGCCTACGATGTAGAAATATGGCAGACACTTCAGTCCCGTATAAAACCGCCAACACGGATTCTTGAACTGACTGTCATACACCCAGGGTACCTGTAATATTTGATTTGATTAACGCGAGTTATATGCTCAAGCCGGCGATTTAGAAATAGGGCAATTTTGTTAATATCTAATACATGGGTTATTGAACTGACTTAAACTTACCCTATGTAACAGTTCAGGTTGATTTAATCTTATTGTATATTAATGCCGCCGATTTAGAAATAAGGCAAACACTTTCCAACAGTGTACCTCTAACAATGATTCTTGGACTGGCTAGCATACACCCTGGGCAACTGTATAATTTAATGTGATTATTTTGAGTTGTATAATAATGCCGAAGATTCAGGTGGGTTATTGGACTGGCTAGCATACACCCTGGGTAACTGTATAATTTAATGTGATTATTTTGAATTGTATAATAATGCCGACGATTCACATGGGTTCTTGGACTGGCTAGCATACACCCTGTAAATCATACAGTTACCCAGGGTGGCTAGCACACACACTGCACAATTGGATTATTCTGAGTTGTATACTTATGCCGTCGATTTAGAAATAGAGCAATCACGTAAATTCAACATGATTCTTGATGATTCTTTGGTTTGGATGATGGGGGATTTAATTGTTTCATCATTGTATGTTTCTTTTATGACACCTATCAAGTTTTATTATAAGTATTATTATTATTAAGTAAAGACGGAGCAGATGTACAGACTGATCTGGCCATAAAAGACTCTGAATTGCCTACGTGTAGCTTTTCTCACAGACGGACTTATTTAAGCTTCGACATAATGGGTTTATTTATCGGTTCCGGTGACACGGGCTCGATTCCATGTTGGACCATACAAGCTACGCTTAACCCTTTCGCTGCCGAATCTAACAAAGTCGTCTCACACATGTTAACAATTGGACAACATCCATTTTTCGTCAAACAGGACATTTGGTAACATTTAATGACTAGGTAGCAAAGAATGCATATTTCAGGAAAGACAGCTCGCTACGAGCTTTCTCACCTGAATCTTATTTGTATGCAAAAGCCTTCAATCGCCTTTGGCAACGAAAGAGTTAAAATAGCATAATTGTCGCTCTTCCTTGTCGAAATGTGGAATAAAAATTGCGACTGATCCGCTGGTTGCAGAATAAAATTACTTGCAGCGAAAGCTTTTGTAGCAATATTTAAGTTAGTCCTTTGGCAGCGAAAGAGTTAAAATGGCAAAATGGTGGGCCTCCCTCGTCACTGCGGGGAATTGAAATTGCGACTGATCAGCTGGTTTAAGAAAACAATTACATGCAGTAATCAGAGCTACTTCAGGTGCCTTTTTCATTTTCTCAAATCCTCAATTCTACCTCCAAACTTTGTCTGGTGGGTATTCAAAAGAATCGTCAATATGCAAGATATTGTTAAAAAAAGATCCGTCTTCTCCTCCCTATATAGGCCTCTGAGTACTATCACACTTCTCTAGAAATGCCGTGATGAAGTTGAAATATTGTTAAAATCAGCGTAAAACACGATCAAATATACATACCGGTTCTAGGTCTTGTATAACTTCAACAATCTCTGTATTCTCTTCATCGGCTATGGCAGTTTTATCGGCTGCCGTTAGAGAATCGGCCGTCCTTTCATCAGATAATTGGTGGATATCTTCAGCAGTAATATCGCCGTCATTGGACCCAGGTATGTATTTACGGGTCAGTCGACCCGTGAAAAACATGGCGACGGCTATCACAACGACAACGGAAATGTTGCCCAAATGCTTCTTGAAAAGTGTAAGCTTCATTAATATTTTGCTATTTTTCTTTTTAAAGTATATTTAGCATCCGCAGCCTCTATATTATCCTAGTTCTTGCTACTTTGACAACGTTGTGTATATATGATAACAGGTATCCGCTGTTGAATCACATCGGTTTGTTACTTAAAATGTTCCGTGTAAAACGTAAAGCATTAAACATTCTCCAGCCTAAACAATTCGAAACATTGCATAAGTGAAAGCTTTGTTTGTCAAACATAAGCATAAAACCCCCACACAAACTAACCCTACATAGTAGTATGAATGATCTTTCTCAAACAGTTACACTCTTAAGTATGTGTCCATTCCAATATTGTACTTAGTCTGTGATCTCTAAGATTAATTAAAACATGATAACAACACGAAACTGTAGCAACTTCCAGTTTAGAACAATGGCTACAAAATGTACACTATTTCCCTAGCCGTAGTCTGTGTTATACATGTTTGAATATATTTAAGCCGTTCCACGAGAAAACCAACATTATAACTCTGCGTAATGTATCGACCCAGATCAGCCTTCGCAGTCCGCAGACACATTCCGTCACAAAGGTGGGGGGGGGGGGGGGGGGGGGGGGGATTGAGATATAGATTAATGATTTCTGAAACAGAAAAACAACAGGAGGCGAAAAGTGTCTGCCCGAGTTAGACTGCGCGACATGCTTAGACTGATACGGGTCGATACTTTACGCAGAGTCCACAGTGTTGGTTTGCTCGTGGAACGGCTCATGTATATGGCGGTTAAAGCGAATGACCTTTGAGGATGATTTAAACAATCTAAAGGAACACGTTGTTGACTGAAAACTTCGTGTCAACAATAGCAGCTGTCGTCAAACCGTGTTCCCGATTATTGAACTGCCGCACCCGTCATACGTAAACTAGCCAGTGCATGAGACAATTTACCAGTTTGCTTTTGTGAACGGTATATATTAGGATCAAAATGTAGATCCGCACAGTCTGATCAGGGTCTACAATGTTCATATATTAATTACGCAAGCTTGTTAGAAGATTATGTCTAACTGTGTAGATTCTGCTAAGACTCAGCAGGTGGGCAGCGTCATCTGAGCCTACACTGCTCAGCAATGTCAACTTGTAAATGGTCTCATGCACTAGCTCAAATATGTACTTTTCTTATAATTAATGTGAATTGAACGGGAGTCAAATTATTCATGCATTAACACTCGTAGATAATACTTTATATCAGTATAATATATTTAAAAAATAAAATTTCGTTATTTTACGCCGCTTTCAACTATTATTCAGATATATCACGTCGTTTCCTGAGTAATTTACCAATTCTTTTTAACACTCCAAGTGACTGATTTATATGAGCATGTTGGAGCAATCAGGTAAGTACAGCCTAGTATTTCTGAAGCGTGTAGATATATATCAGTATGCACAGTTTGCGCAGTCTAATAACAATCTACGCCTTTCTCAAATCGCTTACAGGAGCGTTTTCAAAGTTTCTGGCGAATTATGTTGATTCTGGTACAACTATGAGGATGCACAGGTGGATCTGAGTAGACACTATTTTCAAAAGTCTCTTTGTTCCCTTTTCGCATGGACATGCTCATATAGACGTATTTAACCATGTCTCACATACAACAAGTTTAAACAAAATCTTAAATTGAAGGTATCATTATTAAATTCCGGCTGGCAAATGGAAGAATTGCTCATTATTTGTCTATTTACCAGGATGTTTTCTGGTGCAGAGGCGTCCGAAAACGTCTATATGTGGGAAAGGGTTAAGTCTCACGCGCCATGTTTTAGTTTTAGCGATCACTGACCTTTCAGTTATGTTGCAACGACAGTCCAATACACAGGGAAACTACACGATAATTTATACAATTTTTAAATTGAAAATACATAATGTATGAACACTAGAATAAAGACACACACAGGCGTTGTTTCAGGCTTAGATAGAACATATTGCTAAACGTCCTGGTCCTGAAAATGAGAATTACATGGTTTTGCAATTCACTTTTTTTCGTATGAAACGTATGTTAGTCAACCCTATGGTTAAACACAAACATAGCCACACTCGACCCTTTGAGCCTTTAAGTCAGAGTAATTTGCAGTTTCTGGACTGGATAGAAAATATTGATAAAAGTACTAAAGTGAGTATGTTACGTCTTAGCTCACTTGCGCACGAAATGCAGGGTGAGATAGTGTGAACACTCACCGTCCGGCGTCCATCATCGTCCGTTTACAATTTTCTACAAACAACTTCTCCTGAACTAATGGATTGATTTCAAAATAATTTCACAGGAATAATTCTTTGGTGGAACTGTTTCAAAGATGATCAAACAATTTAATTCCATGCAGAACTTTGGTTGCTGCAGCATCAGAAAATATACTTGCCCAATTTGAAAATTAGTTTGCACAAATGTTCCTTTCAAGTTATTCCGACTCGTTGAAATAGTGAAAACTTAAAAAATCTTCATTACCAAAAGAACAGGACGAATTTGAAGATAATTGGGCACACATGTTCCTTGCGTAACCCTCTACTAACATATTTGAAATTATTCTGATCCTTTGAAAAACATGGCCACCAAGGGGCGTTGCTTGTTTTCCTTGTATTCATCGAGTAAGAACATTGGTAGCATTACATCATGTGAGCGATTTGTTTTAACAATGTTTCAAATAACGTTTTTTCGCATGTAAAGGTGAATGTCACTTCGTCTCTAAATGAGTGTGTTTGAAGACAAAAGTATTCGTTATACAATGATGGGTGCTGACATTGTGCACACCAACTATCAGTATCAGTCATGTCTACCGGAAGTATAACATCATGCGCACACGAAAACTAGTATGATAACTATTGGAGTAACTGACCCTTTTTGACCGTTCAACCAAAGTCGATTTAATCAATAGATTATGTTACTATTAAAAGTATTTATAACGGAGATGGATATTGTTTCCTTGCAGTGAAGTACTATGTAGTAGCTTAACCCTTCCCCACATACAACAACTCAGCAGCAGAAGACTTTGAAAATATTTCAGCAAAATAGTGGTAAATCTGTATAATGGTAAGTACAATTATTGAGCGATTTTTACCTTTAGCCACACTGATTTCATATGTCGTCTGCTGAAGATGTATAAAAATGCTACTAATCCCATTCAGAGAGATTGATAGAGCTGAATGCTAGAGCTCTTATTAAGCAACTTCCTGATGGACAAAATTTAATAGTGGATTCAAACGGCAGAATAACAGAAAAACAAAACAACAGCAATTCTAGATCAACTAACAACAGTCGTTAGGACAACAGTCAACCCGGTCTCGTCGTGTGTTGTCATTAGCCCATCTAAATTGTTGCGGATGCACGATTAACAATCACGAGCTACGATTTTAATCATGGACATTATTTCTTTAAATGAGACTCATTTATCGAGGAATCTAATATTCAAATTGAAGGATATAATTAGTACGGTCACAACCGACAGGAACTACATAAACACGCAGAGCGAGGATCAGGTGGTGTTGGTTTCCTCATTAACTCATGGATTATTAGTGAATACGAAATAGAGATTGTTGACAAGTGTTATGAAGGGATATGAGTTTTAAAGTTAACAAGCCGTGCCACGGAAAACACTAATTTATTACTCACATGCTATCTACATCCAGAAAACTCGTCATGGGGCCGTAATGCTCAAAGTTTCTTTGCACACATATTATCATTGATATACATGTATAACGACTGTGACTTTATGTTGATAACAGGGGATTTTAATGCAAGAATAGGAAGACGTCGCGCAAGCTTACCCGGCACATCAACGTTACGTTAAAATCTAGCGTCGGAAAACTTTATACGTTCGTTGTATACTGTTAGGGGCCGTTTTGAATAGTAAAATGTTTAAAACATATTTAATCTTTTTAAATAAATAACCAAAATTACATGTATCACAATAGCAACTATATGGATTTTAAAATTTGCCGATGTAGCGAATCTGTCAAATTAATAGTTCCGTTGCACACATATATATACAATACTGCGTGCAGGAACAGTTGCCTTATTTCTTTTAATCAAAATTTGATTTAACAGTGTTTGATCTGTTGCTTGAAAAAAGTTCCCATGAATAACTTCATCTCCAGCTTTACTAAGCACGCAAACCGTAATATGGGTATGACTCATCTTCTATGTTTCTTATAGCAACAATATTTCCTGGGTAGAATCAGAAAGCTCTAACAAAGATTCGTCTTAACCACCTGTGCCAGATGGTTGTTTTATATGAATATGCGTTTAGAACATAAGGCTTTTTCTTTCGTTTCGATACCTGTGAACAATACAGGAACAATACTCACGTTTAAGACGTCAAAATGACCAAGCAAGTTTTCTCCACACAGATAACGGTCGTAATAAGATAGTATATGTCGCTTGTCTTAACTGAAAAAAACTGTATCGATAAAAGAGAAAAGTAATATTATAAGGTTTTAGGTTGAGTTTATCTTTAAATTTCGGGATACCGATGTTACGCTTTCATAATTAAACAACGTTTTTTTATAGAAGCGTGACAATTTTTCTCCACAAGCCTTTTCCTTATTGTTTTCAAAAGTATTAAGTCATTGCTATATAATTCAGTACGCATTAATAAAAGAAAAATAATATTGTATATTGTATTTCAAAGCGGTTGGAGTAAAATTAATATTAAAAAACTACCTGCCATTTCTGCGTTGTGTGTTTTTCGACGTCCTTTTTCAGATCTTACATGATTTATGTACAATTTATTTGTTTAAATTTGCCAAAAGAAAGTGACACGCGTTGTTATGTTTTGTTATGATGTTGAATGATGTCATCTCTGGAAACTCGTGCAGTGTTTTCCTGTCAAAAAAAGCAGACGAAGTTTATATATCATAGGTGTGAATACGAAAAGAGAACGTTTGACTGTTACATCTTACACAACGTTTTTTCATGTTTTTTGTTATCGTTGTATGCTGTATTTGAAATTATGTTGAACTAATGCTACTTTTTTTAATGAGCAATTTCTCCTTTTTCCACAATGTTTTCTAATACCATATTTATCTACGTTTTGTACAGCACATACTGGTATATGAAACTTTACAATAATTTCCAAAACTGATTTATCAAGGACTAACTTTGTCCTGTTGGTAAGTGCATTTGACTTTGTGCCGGGTTAGCTTGCGCGACGTCGAAATCTTCAAGATACTCTAGCAGAAATAGACTATTCAAAATCGAACATTTCATTGACTCTGTTAAAATACCAACATGGAATTGAATTCATTGAATTTCTAAATGAATCAAGATGTTGTGTGTTAAACGGATGCTCAACAAATGATAACGTCAGTGTCAACAAAAGGAAAATCAGTAGTAGACTACCTTTGGGTGCCGCAGGATTTATATAAACACTGTTCCGATTTCAAAGATCTTTATATACAAACAATAATTGATGATCACAAGTTTTCTCACGGATTACTCGGTCATATATCTCGATTGCCGGACCATGCTGTTTTAACGTTAAATTTAACTGTAAGTGGCACGAGTTCTGTGGAGTCCGACAAACCGTTAAACAGTTACCCATGTACTAGCACGAGATATAGGCTACATCAAATCTCCAGTGACTTATTAAGTAATGTTATTGCTGCAAGGGCGTTACAGGAAGTAATCAGATCCATAGTACTATGGCGTAAAACTCAAAGTGCAATTGACACCATTTATTCCAATTTTTGTGAAACATTGCTAATGAGATGGACTATACAGTTCCAAATTAAGGTTCTTCTAGGAGTACAAGCAAACGGTTTAAAAACAATAAACCGTATTGTAACGAGTTTTATCAAATATATGGACAACTATAGTGGAAAAGGAAAAGGTCTCCTTCAAGCATAAGGACAATAGGAAAGAGCGGGCAAAAACACGGTATGATTTTAAAAATGCAAGGGACACTTTTGATAAACATTTACGCAAAAATTATCGATGAAAACGACATTCTCATGACCAACAGTGCATTTATGACACGTGGAGATCCGAGTGTTCTAATTTGTATAACGGAGAGAATGCTGGAGAATTTGATAACGAACATTATGTTTGGGCAAACTCTCATAAGAAAATATTAGAATCGAACATGTCGGATCCATTATACGTTCAAAGCGAACACTTGAAAAAGACGATTTCAACCGAAGAAGTACCTAACGTTATCATGTCAGCGAAATTACATTCAGCTTCGGGAATCGATAACTTAACTTACGCAGCTCTAAAATATCCATCCGTCATAGCTGTATTACAGAGTCTATTCCAATTCATATTTGATACCTGTTTAATACCTTCAATTTTGAGAAAGTCAGTTATATTTCCGTTACCGAAAGATCCGAGCTCAGATAAACGTGTTCCATTGAACTTCCGAGGAATAAGCCTTTTACCGTGTGTGAGCAAACTTTACAGTTCGACTTTGAATAAGCGGATTATGAAACATTTGGAATGTAACGACCTATTAGTCGACGAGCAGAATGGTTTTAGGGCAAATAGGTATTGTGAAGGTCATATATTTACATTAAACAGCTTAATACAAAACAACGTAAACGTTTATACAGCATTCATATATTTGAAGAAAGCCTTCGACTTTGTCAACAGAGACCTGTTATTATACGAACTAATTATGAAAGGGATAGACGGCAAAATGTACAACTCATTAAAATCTATGTATGCATGTCCTGTATCATGCATAGGACTAAAAGATAGACATACATACTGGTTTCAGTGTTTGAAAGGAGCAAAACAAGGTGACAATATTTCCTCTACGATGTTTGCCATTTTCATAAACGACCTTGTCTGTGAGATTAACGACCGTAACATTGGAATTCTAATGGGCGACCGACGGATATCATTACTGTTATACGCATATGACATTGTGTTTACGGCATCCTCCGAAAAAGACATACAATCGATGCTAAATAATTTACAGAATGGTGTAAGAAATGGCGAGCTCTGACAAATTCCTCGAAATAGAAATGAATGCATTTTCGTCCACAGCGACACAGGATAACTGAATTTCAGTTCAATATTGGACAGACACTGTTAGAAATGGTTAACTCATATAAGTATCTTGGAGTCAATTTTGATGAACATTTGAAATATTCAGCACATTGTGATGCAATATCAAAAGGTGCAGGGAGGGCTTTAGGCGGAATTATCTCTAAAATTTACAATATGAAAGAGTTTGGTTTTAAATCATATGAGAAACTATATTTTAACTGTATAGTTCTGATCCTCAATTACGAGGCATCCACATGGGGATTTAAATCGTTCAAATGTATTGACAATATTCATCATAGGAGCATGAGGTATTATCTAGGTGTTCGCGGATTCGCACCTGTAATAGCATTGATTAGGTCCTAGCATATTTAGACAATGGTTATCTATTATACGAATTTGCAGATAGATGATACCAGATTAATAAAATGCGTTTTTAATTATGACTATATAATTTGTGAGAGTAACTGGTGTAGTAATTTAAAAACCGTCTTGAAAAAGATCGGCTTATTAGATTATTACAAATAAGCTTATATTATGATTGATTTAGCCGACGGAAATATAAAACATCATTTTATCGCTCAATGGTCTACAGGTTTACAACAAAACCCAACATTAAGAACATACAAATTATTTAAAGATACATTTATTTGTGAAGCTACATTCAACTGAATTTATTAAAAAAAGAACGCTCTTTATTAGCCCAACTTAGATCTGGAATTTAACCGTTAAGGATAGAGACAGGTCGGTATATTGGGGGGATCAGTACAATCTCGTACCTGTTTATTCTGTAACTGTTCAGAAATAGAGACAGAAACACATTTTGTGATTGTATGTTTTTTTACAGGGGGTTACGATCTGACATATTTTGGGATATCATCGATAAAGACGATTTTAAACAATTATCACCAGAGCAAAGGCAATGTTATTGTTAAAATCTATTGTTAAAGCGTATATGATAGGTTTTCGTTACAGAACTCCATTTATGCAACCAATTATTTGTAAGATACTTTTCATTACTATTGTCTTGTTTTGCAATTGTTTTACTGTTCTTTTCCAGAAAGGGCGTAAATCGCTGTTGCGAAACGAAATGTTTTATGAAACACGCACCCATTTAACAGTGAACAAAAACTAATTGTATATTGTATAAGAATGATTAGGATCATGCAATGGAAATCGGGCACGTAATTGGTATGTACATTGTCCTCTTTGTACCAGAAAACATGCCAACGACATGAGCGACTCAGTGTTGTGTACTTATGTAGAGTAGATATGTGTTTAGTAGGTGGAACAGTGAAATGTACGGTGGCACAGAGGTGACATGTGTATGTTTTTATTTATCTCGTGCGCACGACTTAATTATCTCGTGCGCACGACTTAGTAACTCATGCGCACGACATAGTATATCATGCGCACGACTTAGTAACTCGTGCGCACGACTTAATTATCTCGTGTACACGACATATTATCTCGTGCGCACGACTTAGTAACTCATGCGCACGACTTAATTATCTTGTGCGCACGACATAGTATCTCGTGCGCAAGAGATAAATAAAAACATACACATGTCACCTCTCTGCCACCGTAGAAATGTACTCACTGTGTAAATATCTTTTTTTCTTAACAGTGACTTATAGGCCTATGGGCCCGGGTGTTTTCCCATTGATATATGTTGTTATACGTTTGTTTTGTTATACACATGTCATTATAATACAATATTTACTTACTTACTTACTTACTCTACATGAGGAAAAGTGTTAAAACATGAAAAATTCCAACACTACAATACTGTCTGAAATGTTGATAACATTTACGTCACATGAATTATCTGTATGTACATACATTCACATATTTCTGCATTAACTCTTTCGGCTTCAAATGTCAATATTGAGGTTTATGGGAACACTACATATTCAGATGAGACAGCTCACAACTGAAATAAGCATTCTGTTAATTTTAGTTATATATTTCAAGACTGTTATAACTTGAAACAATGGAGTCGCCCGATTTTTAACAAGCTGCCTTTGGAAATACGGCACTGAAAGTGTTTTAAGTTAAAAAAAATCTTAGAATTGGAAACTTTTTTTTGCATCAAGATTAACGATTGTGCTCGAAACTGTCGATATTTTTTCAAACCTTACGGGACGCCTTCAACGATTCATGCATTTCTCATTTTTAGATTTCCTCTTTTTTCTTTTAAATCCAAGATAAATTGTTCCGAGACAAATTGCAGCTGAGAAATCTCAATTGGAATATACTTACAGTAATAACTCGCGAATAATGATTACTTCTGTAATAATGACTTCAGGGACTAAGACTTAAAAGTTCGAGAGTTAACCCTTGCCCACATATAGACGCATTTTGACGCATTTGCAGTAGGCGACTTTTAAGACATTGTGAAGAAGGAGAAATTGCTCACTATTTTGCCAAAAAGTAAACCAACATTATGACCAAATAAGCCTGCGCAATCCGCGCAGACTGATCCGGGCCGACACATTCCGTCTCAGGGGGACTGAGGTATAGAGTAACGATTATCCACAGGAGGCGAAAATTATTGTCCATCCGGGTAAGCACATTTTTCATAGATGTTTTCAAATACGTTTGCTGCAGATTCGTTGTATGTGGAAAAGAGTTAATGTAAAAGAGGTGATTTATTAAGGGTTATATAATTAGTGAAACTCGCATTAACAGTAATTCATTTTACTTAAAAATCTGAAAATAGACACAGTAGAAGCACACAAAATAAACAGTATAATAGTTATGAACATGAATACCAAGAATATGATGATTACAACAGCTACGAGAACAATAAGGACCATTATTCAAATGTTAATAAAGGTACCTCGTGGGGTAACCACGAAGATGACTGGAGCGATAATACTACCGATTGGTACACCAATTAATAACACTTTGTTTTAATACTATAAGAAAATACTACTTGAACGGAATTAGGAACACAATAATTTTACGAAATAATTTGGATCATTTTATCAATGTTGAAAATAGCCGCATGGACAGTTAGGGGGATTATGTCCTCTACTATGTGCGTGAATAACTTAATTAACCGATATAATAGTGATATTATCCTTATTAGTGAACATAAACTATAATCGGGTTGATTCAAATCTCTCAACTACTGACGTTAGAACATGTGGCAGGGCAGGTTTGTCAATACTATAGAAAAAGTCGCTAATAAACAATGTGAGATACCTGGATTGTGGAAATGATCGTATCATAGGTATTCAAATAACGAAACTATACAGATCACCATTTTATATATTATCTGTGTACATGCCCTCACAGAATGACATTGTAATTGATAAAGAAAACCTGCAGGTCTTATATGATATAATGTCATTTTATAATGATAAGGGAAAAGTAATTATCGGTGGTGACTTTTATGCTAGTCTTGTGGACAGAGAGCACATAAATGCACACAAATCTGAATTACTCTTATAGTTTGTTGACGATAACAATTTGACGGCATTAAACATCACGACTCCAACCAGTATGTATATATACACCACATACCAAACAACAATAGATTATATCCTGTGTAACAAGAATATAGAAAAAGTCTTTGAAAAATGTGACGCCATCGATAACAGCTCAATCGCTGTGGTTTCCGATCACCAACCCATTTGCCTTTCGCTGAGAATGTGTTATCATGACCCGATTAAGATAGAACCGACGTGTAAAGAATCTCCAAAATATGTTGCGTGGCGTAAAGCAAGTCCAGCGGTACTTATTGAGTACCAAATTGACCTCGCGTATCGACTAGAAGAAATCGAGATAAAGCTGTGTAATACTGGTCAAGACATAGATAGTATTTATAATACCCTAGTTCACGCTTTTACAGAATCTGCGAACAAAAATATCCCTAAAAATAGACCAAATCCCCATTCCAAGCCTTACTGGTCACAGGAAGTTAAACTAGCGCATACATTATCGCGGAAATCTAGAGTCGAGTGGATCAAAGCCGGCCAATCCCGAAACTCAAGCAATGCTCACTACAAAGCATATAAAGCGGCAACATGCAAATTCAGAAATACGCAACGGATCTCCTACAAAATTCGTTTCGCCAACTCGAACGAGCAGCCGAAGTAGATATAAAACTGTTTTGGCATTAGGTCAAACAACGTAAAATGACCACAAAACATAACCCGATCACGGAACTTAACAGGAATAACTGTGCGATCAGTGATTTATATGAACATGGACCTACATCCCAAACTTCAAACCTAATAATGGACAGCCCTTTTAAAACACTGGCAACCACAAAGCAAATTAAAACCCTTATGAAGGAAAAATCGCCAGGTAATTATCACATATTGAACAAACACATAATACATGGAGGAGAAAAATTAGTATTGTATATCACAAAATTATTCAATCTAATACTTGCTCATGAAATTCTACCAACAGAGTGGAATAAAGGCCTAATCATACCTTTTTTTCAAAGGAAACGGTAAGAAGCATACAGACGTATATCACTATCGCCCTATTACTCTTCTCTGTACTCTTTACAAATTATTTGAAAAATCGTACAGCCATCGGTTATGGGAGTACACACAATACTTAAACAATCCCTTCCCACATCCGTATCAGCACGAAATGTGGGTCAAGTTCCGGACTTATGTATCTAGTATTCATAAACGAGCTTTTAGTTCAATTGCAACAATGCAACTTAGCAGTGAGAGTGGGCAATATTGATTCAGAGTGCCCAACGCTAGCAGACTACATCACAATAACAGCACTTAACTCACGCAATATGTAAGACAATGGGGTTTTCAATACAACACTGACACAACTGTTGCAATCACGTTCGATGCACATCCATTAAAAAGATGCACACATAGGCCTAAATTCCTGTTGAATGGTAAAGCAGTCAAAACCTGCGAATCTTTTGTTCATTTGGGAACTACACTGACCAGCAACAAAAGGGAGTAAACCCCGTCATCTCCTGTAACTTATACAACAAAGTAGTCAAACCGACAATACATTACGGGTGCGACACGTGGTCAAATATGACTAATCAAGATGTAGGTCAAATAAACAAGTTCCAGCACTCCATATTGAAAAACATTGAAGGGTACCCTTATAGAACCAGGTCGTATATAACAGAGTCCATAACAGGTATATATTCATTGAACTTAGTCATTCATGTTCGAAAGTTAAAATTTTTACAAAAGATGATCTCCATTTCACCAAGCTCTATTATTAAAGCTATATTCTTATTCACATTATACATGCATACTATAAAGTCAATCCACGTTCGAGGTTTTGTGCCAGATACATACTCCCTATTAAGAAAATATAATATTACCAACTTCATGCAAATATACATGTGTAACAAAACTTTCCCCAGTAAAATATCATGGAACAACACCATCCGTAATGTTATCAAAACGCATGAAGACCAATCAATGACGAACCAATTTACGCAAGAAACAGATTACGCGCGTTTCCACACAATTCATCCCGTCCGACAGATAGCGCTTGTCTGGAACATAGCATCTAAAAGATGAACTACGCTCTGCATATATTGTGTCAAAAGTATGGGCCCGAACCCCAAGTCACCGTGATCACAGCCTTTGTTCGCTCTGTAATCAAGTCACTCATAACGACTATGTAAGTCATTACGTAGCATCCTGCCATGCCACATACTCCTTACGTCTTACATTCCTTGAGTCAGTTAAACAACTCAACGGCCACTCATTATATAACGAGCTCATCAGCGACATCGATGAGGAGTCTGTCTTGAGAAAAGTTCTTGGAATGAACTCTAACACTTATATTGATTGTATCCAAGATTTTTACAGGTTATGCCACTCATATGTCGCAGCTGTTTGCAGGCATGTTGGCCTGTTCGACAGATATCCTTAAATGTCAGTACAAACAAAAAGTAAAACAGGGCTCAATGTATACATTTTGAAAAACATAATATGCCATGTGTGAAGTCGTGAATTCGTGAATGGGTGTTTGGGCGTATGAGGGTGTGAGTGATTGAAGAATGATAACAGGTGAGCTTGGGTGACAGAAGTATGTCTTTCCATTGATTTGTTAAATTGTTATATTCATAACTTGTATTTATTTGTATGTAAAGAAATCTCCAAATATATGGGGGAAATAAAGGAAACAAACAGCAAACAAATAAGAGAATAATTGCAGTCCTACTTGAGATAGCGTTTACACGTACCGATAGCGTTTTCTTGTAATATATACTGTCGAAATTAAATCAACATAAATCCTACATAACATAAATCCTACATAGCAGGATAAAGTATATCTAATTCAAAAATAACAAATTTTCTTGGAAAATTGCGATGATGTAATCATGACAAAAAACATATAGCATTACTTCAAGGTTATCACCATCCATTTACTATATCCTGAAGCAATATACGGCAGTAAGAAATGCATAACAATGTGTGTGTGTGTGTGTGTGTGTCTCTCTCTCTTTCTTAAGATCACCAGAACGGAAGGCTCAAGGTGATCTATTGTGATCACGTCTCTCTGTCTGTCGTAAACATTTAGCTTCAAACGACATCTCCTCCTAAACCACTGGAATAATTTTAACAAAACCTGAATGTTTATTTTGTGAACTTCTTTTAAAATTGTTCCAATATTTAAATTATATGAAAAACTTTGTTTGAAGCGGCATGAGAAAGTGAAAACAAAATGGCCAAACTTATAATTCTTCTCCTCCACATCCATTTATCTGACATAGCGTTTATTTAGTTCCTACATCACTGGATAAATTTCAAAGAAACTCTACGGAAATAATTCTTGTGTGGTCTTCGTTCAAAATTGTTCAAAGATGTAATCTCTATGAGAAACTTTGGTTGCTGTGGCATCAGAAACGGAGGAAAATGCCCAAACTGTAAAATAATTCTCCTCTAAATACGCTGGTCTGATAAGATAACATAATTTGGTAAAAATATTGTTTGGTTGACCCACTTCAAGAACTGTTCAAGCCGTATTGACGTGATGAAACACATGGCGGCAAGGGGGCATCAGAAACGGAGAAAATCCTAAACTGTACAATTCTTCTCCGCTTGGTTTTATAATCAGATATTAGGTAGAAATATTGCTTGGTTGACACTCTACAAGAACTGTTCAAGCCGTATTGACGTGATGAAAAACATGGCGACAAGGGGGCATCAGAAACGGAGGAAATCCTAAACTGTTCAATTCTTCTCCGCTGGGTGATATGATTAGATATTTGGTAGAAATATTCTGTTCAAGCCGAAAAACATGGCGACAATGGGACATCAGAAAAGGGTGGAAATGACAAAACTTTAAATCTTTTCTTACGAACTCCTAATGTTTTAAGGTGTATATATCAATGTTCCAATCACTTGGATGGATGCATGGTCGACCTATTTATTCAATACTTCGCAGAACATAGAAATGACTTACGATTTTCTTATATGCCTCGCTGTTGTTTACTAGTTCATCGACTTCAATACTGTGATTAGTGATTTGTTCAAATAAACCACTTTGACCGATATGTGGTCGATCTAGCTTGGTTTTAACGAATTTTAATAATTGAAGAACGCCCAATTCTTCGCAGAACATAGAAATGGCATTCAATTTTCTTATATGCTTCGCAGTTGTTTACTAGCTCTTAAACTTCAATAATGTGATAAGTGAATTGTATAAATTAACCCCCTCACGCGGGGCTAAACAACTCTTCATTACACGACTTGGGAAACATCTAGGCAAATGTATGGACAATTTCTTTTTACGGTTTAAAGAGAGTTAAAACCGTTTTTGGTTATTGCTATACTAGTTGTATGAATACACAAACATTTCAAAATATATTAAAACAATACTTAACCCGTTCCTACATATAGCATTTTGACACAAAAGACAATTGAAAACAGTGTGGCAAATAGAGAAATTGCAAATAATGAGCAACTTTTCCTTTTGTCACAATTTTTTCAACTCTATTCAATATTTATAATTTCATTTATAGAGATTTTCGATATTTTTTCCAAATGTTGTCTGCTGAAACGGTAAAGACGTATTTAGAAGAAATTGTAGATTTATCAAAATATTCAGGCACTTTTAGAGGGCAAAACTTGACGGATCAGTCAGACAATCTTTGTATAATTATGTTGATGTATAGAGAAAATCGATTTATTTGAAATATAGTTACAAGAAAAAGTTGATGCAGGGCATCAATGTCGCCGGAAAAGACTGCATTGATTTATTTTTTTAACACACATATATTCTTGACTTTCATTAGTCTAAACATACACATAATGTTTTCATTAAGGACTAATTCCAGGATTTTTGAAATTCCACATACAAATTTCAGGATTTTTGAAATTCCACATACAAATTTCAGGATTTCTTTTGCTCAGGATTTTGGATTTTTTGTATTTGTCAATAAAAACCACAACAAAAACAGTTTGTCATTTAAATCTACATGCAATAAAAAGCTATTTAACCCTTTCCATGTCTGAAGCAACAATGAAAACCTTTAAACGTTTAAAACATTGAGAAAACGGTTAAATTGCTTAAGCCATGAACTTCCTCCGTTTAATAAGTATTTCGCAGATGTTAAAATGTATCCTCATATGTTTAAAATGTAGACCACACTTGAAACAACATATCAGCTAAATTGTTTATTTAAATCATTGATGCATACAATATATGTATGGCGCAAGAGAAATGCCAGTTGCGAGTCCCATTACTATTTAAAAGGTGGCAAGTATGAAATTAATTGGGTGCGAAATACCAGATTTTCTTTATTTCTAAAATTATTGTTTATCAGAGTTTGTTCTTTTCTTAATTTGTTTCAAGCCAAAAAAACATTTAATATCACATATATATAATCATTTAAGTGTGTAATATTAGCTATCTCTCTGTAATATTAGCTGTTTGAGCATTATTTCGAAATGTTGACCTCGTGTCAAGATTGAGTCGTTGTGACATCGAAGCAAGTGAATAAAAAATCAGGCAAAGCTTTAGTGCATGTTTTATTCCACTGCATTCGAGAGAAAAAAAGCATTTATATATTATCTTTTTTTCTCCTACATTCGGCCAGGGACACTTATATATTGTCCCTGATTCGGCCCATGCACTCGTTTCGTGATGTATAAGAAATCAATTTTTCGAGCGACATTTTTTGTCTGCATAACTCGTCACTTACATTTTACTTCCGGTTACTTCCCTTTATATATTGGCAATATATGAAACTAGGTCACGAACTGAGGAAAAAGCGTTTTGACGTTCACGACCGATAAACGGGCATATATTTGAGACATATTTTCACAAAATATTTCTTATTTTTGTTTATGATAACAGTTTATGTTGATACTTATCTAAAATGAAATGATATTTTGACCACTCGCTTCTTCATATCAAAATGCGTATGCGCGAAAATCGATGTTAAAGGTTACTATATTTAGCTTAGAAACAGTTCATATTTTAGATATATATGGATTAACATTATTAAATGAATTCTACACAAATCAAAAAATCTCTTTGAACATGAAAATAACATTCAGTAAGTTTAAATTGCTATTAAAAAGAGAATTCGACGTGATTATTATCTCGATATTGACACATAACAGTCTGCAGCAAGTCTAGCAGGTACTCTTTTGTCTTCAAAATAAAGAAACTGTAAATACTTAAAACATCGGATTATTTATTTCATTTCAGATGTGTCATAACTAAGTGTTCTAAACATCACAATTGTAATATGTTCAAGACATTTAAATTTGTTTTTTTCTAATAATAACTTTCCTCCCATGTCATTCCCGAAAAGCTAATAAAAATGGAATTGTTAACGTTCGATTTGTGTAAATCGTGTTACAAATTATACACGCACAGTGATTTATTTACAGACTGTTTCACACCGAGTTAAACAGTTTTCAGTTAACTCGGTAAGTTACCAGTAAGTACTCCGGGTCCATTTATCTTGACATCAGCGAGTCAGCCGCGTTCGTAATGCTGACCCCGCAACGCTGAGGGCCAAGGAGTGAAAGTCATTACTACCAGTTTAAAAGTCTTTAGTATGACCCGAGGCGGCCGCTTTACCACTACATGTGAAGACTAATATAAGCATCACAGTATCCCCAGAGTATTCACTGTTTACTTTTGGTAAACGTGTATTAGTACAGTCCAACTAAACACTTATATGTGAAGTTGAAGTTGGCAGAGCTGTAGATAAGGGGCTTTTTGCATGTTCTAAAACATCCTCATTTGACCCTCTTATCCTATGGTGTGGGTACTCAACAGTGTAGGTTCAGGTCATATTGTCCACCATCCCAGTCTTATTAGAATCTCTACAAATTTAACAAAGTATTCAACAAGCTTGTGTAAGTGATAATGTGAAAAGTGAAATTCTTGAACTGTCTGTTCACAAATACAAACTGGGATCTTTTCCCATGCACGGGCTCGTATAATTATGGCCATACCATGAGCTAATTATTGTAAAAATGTCAGGATTTTTCTTCATTGTATTTGTGTCGTCTACCTTTGTCGAGTAAATAAGGATCAAACCATTTTCGTCTGTATATCCGTTTCCTGTCTGTTGTGTTAGCAGGCGACACATGTGATTCTTTCTTACCCCTCATACGAAAGAATTGCAGAAGACGACGTTGAACACATCTGGAAAAAATAAAGGAAAAACAAAAATATATGAACGTATAATTATTGGATAGGAGTGAAAACATTGTGGCAAACGGAGAAATTACTCATGATGAACACTTTATGCTTTTGTCGCCTTATTTTTAAAAGCCGTCTGCTGCAGAGGCGTCAGAAAGAGTTTTGATTATCGGAGAGGGTTCACTCTTGTGTTTGTATGTTTTATGCATTTGTCATACAGTCGGTCTTTTTAAGTTTTCACCGAGTGTAGAGTTAACAACATTCAGCCATACTGATCCCTGTAACTCAGACCTTTAGGTAAGGGGCTTTTTTAAAATCATTATTTTATCCTGTAATCCTATGTTGTGGGTACTCATAATAATAGTCTCAGTGATACGATTCCTATGAGTACCCACATCATAGTGTTTGCTTTAATAATAAGAGAGAAATTGTCGGAAAAAGAGCTGAATACCCCTCCTCTGTAAACATTTTTTTAAATGCAGTCCCTCTGGCACACGAGTTTGGATCCCATTGATAAGCAATGTCTCGTTTTCCCACACTGTTTATAACTCGTTATCAAAATTACTACGAATCTTACATAGGTTACATTGCGAAAGGCCGCCAAGTTTTTGCAAAAAATCAGATTCAGGTGAGTCAGCTCGTAACGAGCTGTCTCACATGAAATAATTATTTTTTGCCTTTTAATTATAAATATATAGTAAAGTTTTTATTACATGAAGAATTGAATCGGCCGGTTTTGATCATGGTGACTACTTTAAACAATTCGGCACTGAAATTGTTGAACAATCTGCTAATTCTTGTATATATACATGTAATAAAACACGAGAAAATGTACCGGAGCAAAAATAAATAAATAAATATATATATTAAAAAAGTAATATGACACAACATTGGGTTTAAATGTGCCAACCGGGTTCGTTTGTTCTTCTCATCACGGCAACGTTAATAATCATTATGACGTATTTATTACCATTTGTGAGAAAATAGGCGCAAAAGAAAATGGGAAACATGTATATCCAAAGCTAGTTACAATAGGGTTATGGTTCTTATCCACCGTACACCTGCAGATCAAAAGCTATATCAATAGCACGTTTAAGGTAATACAATTGAAAATAAGACAGAAAGAGAGAAAATGGACACACTTGAAAATAATGTGTAAAAGGGATAACACATAAAACAGTCATGATAAAGTTAAAGTTCTTGCATATCTGTAGGTCACAAGTTATCTGCAAACCAAGTTTGAATGTGATATTATGGAGAATACGTTAGAAACTAGCGGAACAAAAAATGATAAAAATGGGCGATAACCTAAAGGATGGCCGATGTTCCATAATTTATTAAATGTTCCAGACCACTAGGTATAAGGGTTGTAAGTATGAATTAAAACCTCATAACACATAGTTGTGACCAATCAATTAATGAAAATCGTGATGGGCATACTGACTGACGGATGCGTGATCCCTTAGTGTCACACAGGCACCATAACTCCCTAGACACAAATACTGTATCCCCTCGTCATAACATTTGTTTGTTTCGCAGCAATTTATTTCCATAACATGTTTGTTTAATTTGCCTGGATCATTTGAATCGTCAGGGCGGGTTATCAGTCGGATCACTGCATAGCGGTTCTGGGATAGGGTTTTCGTTCACAGCTGTGTACAATTGCATCTTTGTTATCCATGTATGATGAGTGAATATTGAAACAAACATGCATTATTATAAGCTACTAAAATGATTGCCTCGGTAAAAATCTGTCATACCTAAAGTAATAGTCAACGATCCGTTCTGAGACCCAGTCTTGGCATTTCAAATAACCAGGACATTTTAAATAAATTGTTACCACTGTCATTTGAATTAACAGAATAATATTATATTATATTTTTTTTTTCCGGTACCAAACGTTTAATAATTACATATATTCAATTCAATTCAAATGTTTTATTTGCATATAACATTTTACATGTTGTTGCAACAAAATTAACATTTATGAAGTAGTACATATAGTATAGTTTAAATAAATGTAAATATTTGAGAAAAGTGTGATTAGTTTAGTAAACCTAAGATAAGCTATTGAGTGAATTATTCAGATTTCTATCCGTCTACGTCTCTTTTTAGAATCACGTTTCGTATTGGCCATATATATATATATTTACTTAGTTTTCTTAATTAAACAATTCTATCAATTTTCATTAAATGTTTAAATTTATACAGCGATGGCCAAGTATGACACTATTTTGGAAGTAAATTGTTTCTTAGTTAACGATACATACTTCCATCAGACATATAAGTATAAAATGATATTCATTCTCGATAACATTCAATTATAGGAATAAGGATAACCTAGAGTATTCTATGCGTAACCATTTGTTGTCATTGGTGACTGGGACCTCTGGCGTGGACAACCAGTTACTATCCCAAAGAAAGAAGAGTTTAAAATTTAAGGTAGAATAACAAGACATGTTTACGAAATGGATGTATACACATTTTCAGTAAATCAAGTTTATTTTATTATTTTGTCCACACGTTTTGTATATATAAAGACAATCTATGTGCCGCCCTTTGTAAATGTAACACGTTTCCCCCTCTGAATCTGCTTATATTTACTGGATCCGACTCTAGGGGCCAGCGTTGAACGGTAATTTGTAAAACTAATAAGAATTCCACAGTCTCGTGAAATCGTAAATTGTGTCAGGAACTACGGCATTTCAAATTAATCATATTTTTTACAGAATCATAAGGGGTTTGAACGTCTTATTCACCCTTTACATACTACAGGCGCCATTAGAAGCCTCTGCAGAAGCCAAGTTTTGAAGATATTGTCGGAAAAGGAGAAATTACTGTCAATTTCTATGAACAAATAATTGTAGTTTACAGGAAGTTTGAATTCCTTCAGAGATGGTTTCAAAGCAAGCAGGTCAAACAGTTTGATATCAAGTATATGGTTAACGCTTTGTGCTCTTAATTGAATATTTATTAATAAACTATGACCTGTGGAAGAAAAGGAGCAAACGATTATATGTGTCTGTGCATGGGAAAAGATCCATGTTGGTTAATTATAACCTCTCTCTTTTTTTCTTTGGCAGCAGAACGGTTTGTCTCCAGAATGAAATGTGGATTTAGCCAATGTGTCTATTTACTCATATGTAGAAGTAAAGAAATTATCCACGTTTTTCTCAAGAAATTTTGCTATTGAACATATAGTCCTAAAATGGAGAGATGGAACATGATTGATCCACATCTAGCATTGGGGAAGGGAGGTCTTATTGGCTTTCCGATTGCTCTAAACAGTCCTATTACGTGTGTAAGGATTGGTGAAATACCATAATATGATTATGTGTTTACGAAGTTCCGCTTTATTCTGGAGCATTATCTACACTTTCCCTGTCTGTGAAACCCTCGACAATCACCTAATCAATTCACTCTCATCCTTAGCAGTACATTTGAGCCGTCCAGCGAGAAAACCGACATTATGGACTCTGCGTAAAGGATCGACAAGATAAGCTTAAGCATGCCGCGCAGGCTAACCCGGACAGAAACGTTTTGCCTCCAGTGGATTTTCTGTTTCAGGAATTATTACTCTATACCTCTATCCCCCTGAGACGGAATGTGTCGGCCCGGATTAGTCCATAATGTTGGAACTCCTTATTTAGAGAATCACATGCCATTGAATGTATTTCTGTCTTGCAAACTGCTCTCTATCTACATGTAGGGTTAGGAAAAACATATCAATTACTATTTTTTCTAATAATAGACAAATCTTTCAGATTTTTATTGCAAAAACTCCCATTAAACGAAACGAAAAAAACGTGAAGAGTATTTCTTTTTTTCACTTAATGTGTATTGGCTCAGAATAAAAAAAAAACGTTAAGATTTTCCATTTAAATGCTCCAGTATGTATTTCGTTGTTCCTACTAAACTTTCGTTACGACGTTCCTTATTGGTCTTTTTTAATTGATTTTTATTTGTTACCTTAAAAGTCATATTTGCGTTTGGGGAAAACTCTCTTGGTTATCTGGTCATCCGTACAAACTGTACATTGACCCCTGTGCAAAGTAATTTACACATTCATGAGACAGATTGCCTCCGAAGTCGAATGCATCATTGGGAATTATGCAAATAACTTAGCACCAATGACCAATGACGTACGTTCTAACTGATAGACCACATTTTCAAAAACTCGTTCCGTGGATCAAATATAAAAGTTATGATCCACCTTGTAACGTGGTCAATGTTTTTCTTTAAACAACATTTGCGAAGAGTGTAGATCAAGATCCGCCTGGACGTACTTATACTCTTATCATTTGGTACCGTTATTAAGGTCCGGCGGTTAAACATGTCGCATCGCAATCATCGATATGTCAGCATTGGTAGTTTTTATAAGGTTTTAATTTAATCCTTTCCCGCATTGAAACGCTTTGTGACGCATCCGCAGCAGAGCACGTTAGAAAACATTGTGAAAAATCGAACCCAGGAATCCCAGTTCCAAATCTCCGACGCTAACCACTCGGCCATGGCGGCTTCCTCATGTCTCTTAAGTTTAAACTTATTAATGTTACATCGATTGCGAAACGCTCGATGTCTGCTTCCTGGAGACTTAACCAGTACTTGCGCCGGTTGTGTGTACACATTCCAAAAGCAGAAACCACGTTCATCACAGGCTTCGAACCCAAGACCTTTGGTACGAGAACTCGACGCTCAGCTGGCACTGCACCACTGTCTTCCATATCTCTTATTGCTATACCTTGCATTTTTCTGGATGGAAAAATATAACAACCATCTTTCGATCAAATAAAATAGATGAATTGTGTCGTTCTGGACAATTAAGTATTAGCATTAGACTGTAAATATGTATACCAGTATCTCTACACTCTGTGGCAAATATTTAAAAAGAAAGAACCATTTGAGAACTAATCCTTGAGGTATTCCGCTTCTGTCGTCATGCCATGCAGAAATACGAAAATTAACTACTTTACTTCTGTTGCCAAGAAACTATGTATCCACCTACAAGTTTCATGATTTCTTCAATATAATTATTGGTCATCGCATTGTTGAACTCAAAGATATCTAAAGGCTGTGCATTGTACATCAAGAGAAAACCCCTGAGTGAAAGGTTTTTGTACAATGGCCAAACACGGCTACTGTAAACGAAGCAAATCGCCCGTTTACAAATCCAATCTGTATATCACCAAACAAACAGTTTAGGCTCGAATGATCTATCATTTTCTGTCGTGTTAACGTTTTTCTAATCGTGCAAACTTTTCATAGTTACACAAGAGACTGACTAATGCAGAAGCGTTGTAGCGAGACGCTAGTATCAGCTAGTCAAATCGACTTTGAATATTCTACCTGTCTTACTGGATGAATTAAATTTATCTGCTACAGTTTCATAACATTAAGCGGCAGGTTTGTAAACATTAATTGTTTTAGAATCTGATTTAGTTTATTTTGTTTTGTTATGTACGTCCCAAGGTGCAAGGTGGGTCCTGTGCTTTAATTTCTTTAAGGAAAATACTTTGAACCTCATTTCGAGCTTAATTGTGCTTTCTAAAGATGTCTTGTTCTGCGTTCTGTAGATTACACTACTAGTGTCTACACTTAGGGGTGTCCACCAATGTTTGCTAAATACCCACTTCGTTGGTATATTTCTCATTTTGCCCTAATGTTTTCAACTCTATTCAGTAATCATTTAGAGAGATTTCAATATTTCTAATGAGACTTTTCCAAAGTCGTCTGCTGCGTAGTTGTTGTACAGGATGTCTCGAAATCTTATTTTATTTCAAATGCTTGCCATTTTATAATTTGGTGACATATAGTTTAAATTTTTGACATTAAGATTATCTTTGTAGATTAAAATTTCCAAATTTCCAACACAAACATATTTGACGTTGAACAGCAGGAAATGACGACATATCACATCAGTTGTTATACATTAAGTCTAGGCCATAAACTTTCTCTACTTAAGTTGTTAAATTGTATTATTTAACTTCTTCTCAAACAACAGTGATAACCGAAAGTGCAAACCGTTTCCTGTACGAAAGAGACTAAAAAGGCAAGGCAGAAGAATAGTTAATTAATTTAACCTGCTAGGTCCAATACATCAAATGTAGAGCCACCATGCGGCAAAACAGAGTTAATCTGGAGGTGTTTCATTTCAGCTCATAACACAGAGAGAAGGATACCAATATGAAGCAAGTCCATGAGAAGTTTGAATCCCGTATACTCAACCTGTAGACCTCGGGGAATACATGGAACATCACTATGCAAACGTTCTGGATGAGAACAAGAAATTCTTGGTATGAAACTTAAATAAGATGCTCCTGAGAATCAGCTTTAGAGGAAGTAGCAACTATATAGATGAAGCAAAGAGGACGACCGTTTTCGGTTGTTAAACATGAGTTGTTAGCTGTTTACCAATGAAGCAAACAGGACATTTTTAAGCCTAGCTGTATATCAATGAAGCAAACAGGACAACTTTAAGCCTAGCTGTATATCAATGAAGCAAACAGGACGGCCTTTAGCCCTCAAGAAAAAGATCCGAAACCACTACTGTGAGAATCAAAGACTTTCAGCTATAGGTTCAAGGCCTTTCAGACAAATTCGAGGGGAAGTATGTGACATGTAGCATCGAACCAAGAGTGGTGCGAATTCAATCCGACGCAGGTACCAGGTCATCCGCGAGCTCACGCTATCTACTAGCCATTGTCGAAGAAATGCGTTTGTTAATTGGAGAATCAGTATCCAGTAACATTGTTTACAGTTATAGTATCCGGCAGTTACCATATTTCTTTAGAAGTACACGTACTTATGTAACTTCTGTTACAATGGCAGTCACCTAGCTTTGCACACTGGGTGTAAGATAACTCAGATACTGTTAATAAGATTTCTGCTCATTTTGATCTTAATGCTGCATTTAATAAGAAAAACAGTCGTCAGCGGGTAACAGACGATTCCGGCTATTTACTAAGGTTACTTATGTTACAAATTATAGTCAATTAGCACACTAGGTGAAAGAGAACTCAGTATCGTTAATAAGCTTTCTACTGGAGACAACGTACATCTTAATGATGCCTTTAATAATAAAAACTGTCGTTAGCGGGTAACAGAGGATTCCAACTATTATTTGTAAACTTTCATCAAAAGTGAAACGGATATACAGTTAACAGCTTTATAAGTTCATAACGCGTAATTGGTTCATTAGTTTGTAATATGTAGTCGTACATGTAATACAGAGGCTCTGAAACCATCAACAGTTTGTGTGTTCTTTTGATATTCTTCAACACGAATGCATACCAGCACCGCGTTAGAGAGAGGTTTCGATATTATTTAGATGAGGTTCCAACATTTATTGGCTACTCCGAACGCGCAAACGCGTATAAATGGCATTTGGAGACTGAGGTTCATTTTTTTTCATTCAGGACAACAACAAGTGGCCACCTAAATGTCCTGATTTGAATCCACTATATTTGTATCTGTTTGGATACTGAAAGGTCAGGGTGTACTAACCCTTTCTTTAAAAGAAGAATAACCAAAGGTGAACGTTAGGCGGAAAACAGTCACATAAACACAAAGCTGTAATTAGTAGTCGCAAGAAAACGGTGTGACGTCGTAAATGAGCAAAATTGACGTCATGTGGTGCATGTGCTGTTAAATAAAATGTTTTCAAATGTAAATTTAGGTTTTTTGCGTTATGCGTACCAAATAAAACTTAAATGTGTATACAATTTATCCGTAACATTAAATTTCATGTACGAGTAGTTAACATCAGAATAGAAATAATTAAACTGAAAATGGTAACATATATTATGAGATTCCCTGTATGTGGAAAAGGGTTAATATAACTTACAACTAATGTACAAACAGACAAATGACCGACACAATCATCTGCGAAATAATAGAATGGTTGCAAAGAAACAACATCATTTAAAAAGCCAGTTGCTCAATTCATATATATGGATTCCCGTAATTAAGACTGTATATTAAGCAGGCAATATGGTACTATATACAAATACAGAGTTGAATACATTTGTCGGCATGATTCGAACCCGCATAAAGTACAATTCCAAATTAGAATAATCTGTACGTGTACAGGTAGTATATTGACCTCTTGCTAATACATTATGTTTAAGCGCCTCATATGGCAGCGCCAGAGTTTACTTGTATGCTTTGTGTAATGGAGACAGTATATCACGCCTGTCAATTACTACAATATTCCAGAGATTGTAAGGAAATAAAGCCATAATTCAAGGAGCGACTGCCGCTTGTTTTTTTTTAAGATAATCAAATTTGAAAACGTCACATTAACGAAAATAATATCGTTGTTATTCTTGAATTAGATCCTAATTGAACGTGTTTGTCAGACATGGAAAGTATACGAATGGCAGGCGATGCTCTTTACAGTTATTCCGATGAATCTTCGCAAATTATACGGTTCATCGTACATGGTTAACCCCTAACCCACATACAACCAATCTGAAAATCTCTATTATTGTAGGTATAATTACAGAAAACAGTTAAAAGAATTGTGGCAAAAGGAGAAATTGCTCGTTTTGAGAATTTTCTCCTTTTGTCGCAATGTTGTCAAAAGTTGTCTGCTGAAGATTCGTCAAAATGCGTCTACTGGTGGGTAAAGGTAAACAATTTTATACGAATTATTGGAGTAATCTATACTAAGCATTGATATGTGATTTACGAAATAATGTAGACCGTGATTAAACTGATACGGAAAAGCAGGCCGATTATAGTCCACATTGTTGGCAAACGTTGACCAAAGTCGTGCATTGCAGGTTTTGCAAATGCTCAGCTCTATGCAATGACATTTTAATGTTTGCGACAAGTGTAGGTCCAGATTAGTCAGCGTGGACTGATATGGCTTTCTGCTACACATCCGTCTTAAATGAGAAATGTCAAAAATGCGTGTATACCAGGTTAATGATTAACACTTTTCCCAACGAAGACCTTGCTGTATTCGGAGTGGTCTATCATACCGAGCAAATAGGTCATGTCATTGATCCCACAAGGTATATATTCTTATATAAAACAAATTAGAGATGTGCGTAAGCTAACGACATGTAAATAACGTCATATCGATATTTATCTTTGTTTAGGATCAGATGAACCCTGTCCTGTGACGAGTCCAGAGTTCTAGACGCAGGAAATATATCAGATACTTAACCCTTCTCACATTAAATGGCTTTCTGACACCTCTGCATCAAACAACCTTTGAAAACCTGGTGACAAATGGTGATCTTCGTCATAATGAGCAAATTCTTATATCGTCACAATGTTTTCAACTCTTTTCAATAATAATACTTTCAATCAAGTAAATTTCCCATATTTTTGTTGAGATGATTTCAAAGTTGTCTGCTGTGTGTGTCATGACAATCTGAATACACCCTTCTGTAAGATAGTCGTTACAATGTAAATATTCATTTACATAAAAGAGATATGAATAATCAGCGATCATTGCAGACCAAAGATTCTATTACACTGATCACAATAATCCAGTATTGAATAGAACAATCTTTCAGAGCTCTTGATAACAGGCGTTTTGCATGGTCTAACCATATTTGCTCTAATATCCTATGTTCTGGGTACTTAAAAGAATCGTTTCAATGAGACGATTATTTTGAGTACCCAAGACGCACGATTTGGTTGGAAAATATTAGCGATATTGTGAGGAAAAGAGCTGTATTCCCCTCGGTATCCAGACCCCTGATCTATAAACTACTGGAATATATTACCTTCAATTTCATTGAATATTGTTTGTCAGAGACAGTTAGTTAATGTTGTTCGAAATAAAATCATCAGTTGGATACAATGTGATGAAAACGATATGTTATCTGATAGACCAGACAATCAATTACAACAACGTATCACACATACATCACTTTCATAATAGTCATTTCGTTTTCAAGGATCTGCATTCAAAACAAATTGATTGGTTTCAGACTTTAAATAAAATGTATGAATGCATATATACAGATATACATGTAATGATTACTTTTCAAAATGTGAATTACCGCCTCTGTGGTGTAGCGTACGTCCCGCCTTGTGTCGGGAGGTCGCGGGTTCGATCGCCGGCCGGGTCAAACCACAAAAGGAAAAAATGGTAGTAATGGCTGCTCTACTTAGCGCTTAGTGTTGCGGGATTAGCATACGACTGACTAGCTGATGTGAGCAAACGCTGTGATATAACTGAAATAGTGTTAAAAGCGGCGTAAAGCACCAACCAATCAATCAAATGTGATTACAGTTACTGTGATGTAATCATTACTCATGACAATTTAACTTATACTAGTGATTACCTTCCGATAACGTTATGATTACAGGTACCCTTTTAAAGATGTGTTAAATAAAATGTCGATAATACCCTTTAGAAGGTTTTTAGTTGCAGTCATATATGGTATAGAGAAGTATTTAACGTAAAACTTATTATCCAAATTTATATTTCATTTATAAAATATATTTAGACATTCAGTATATAACAGCATAATTTACAGTTTGAAGTTAACTCATGTAATATATCAGTAAAAAAAGCCCAAGTAAACATCAATTGTATGTGCACATTCTGTAAGTATCGCTCTACTTAGATGATATTAAACTATGTTGTTTGTACACAGGACACATCTGGGCACACGTAAACCACTTCAAACGTTGCCACACATTTAACGGGAAGTTATTTGTTTCATTAATAAACGGAAACGTTCATTGGTTGGTCGTTTGAACCATTGAATCTTCAACAAAATAATAAATATGTATTTTGATATCATCAACAAATATTGTTCTTTTGAATACCGAAGAACTTGTTTTATCAGTATACTTTTTCCCATTTAAAGCATCATGCCAAAATGTATTGGTGAAGGCGGAACCTACATGGAGCGATAGCCACCAACTATCCATGACTTTGATCCATACAAACGCTTTCTGAAGCCTATAAAGCAGCAAACGTTTTCATAACATTGTGACAAAATTAGAAATTGCTCATAATAAGCAATTTCTCCTTTTGGTTCTATGTTTTCTATCTTTTTCAATAATAATATTTTCATTGAAATATATCTCTTACTTTTGTCTAGATGTTTTCCAAGTTATCTGCTGCAGATTTGATGTAAGTGTGAAAGGATTAAAATATATATATATTTTATGTAATGGCTTGGATATTTAATCCTTTCCCACATACAGCAAATATGCAGTAGACGACTTTGAAAATGTGTACTTAAAAATGTTAAAAATCTGTATAATTGTAGGTATAATGTTTTCAAAAGTCGTCTGCTGCATATGCGTCAAAATCCGTCTATAGGTGGTAAAGGGTTAAACAAATTGTCTTAGTTTGAAGGGAGATTCTGTAGCAGTCTCATCCTGATTTCTTCAAAACTGCATTGCATTTTGTTACCTCATGCTCATTATGTTTGCCAAAATGCATTTACAATTCAAATACATAGCTGCAAATGATATACAACAAAGTTAGGTTCAAGTATGAGGTTTTCATGAACCATGTTTTAGTTTCATTGTCTTCTGAAGCTAAGGCAACATTTTATCATTTTGTTAATTTAAGAAGAAGTACTTTGTTCCACAATATATTTAATAAGAGCTGTCATAAGACAACATGCTCGACTTTCTTCCATTTGGTTCTATAGAATAGAGCCATTCGATAATTTTTTAAAAAAATACAAAAAGCATATATATTAAAATAAAACATCACAGAGCACAAAAAAACATATACAAAAGGTATGGTTCATGGTCATGTATATTTGGTAAACATGATATTATATATATAAGTGAAAAATAATTGTTATGCTGTTCAACCCTTTCCCAAATGCAACACATGTACAGTAGACGACTGAAAATATCTAAACATAAATATGGAAACCCTCTGTAAATAAAAGAAACATAATTGAATAACTTTGAAACATTTTTGCAAATGGAGGAATTATTCGTCATGGGCAATTTCTCCATTTGCCACACTGTTTTCAAAAGTATTATGCTGCAGAGGTCACACAAAGCACCTGTATGAGGAAGAAGGATAAAAACCGTCTTACAATAAACTATTAGATTATGTTAAAATAAAAATATTTACCACGATTGACTTATTACAATATAATGGCAATCATTAAAGAGTTTACCAAAATTCTCATTGAAAATACCAGACATTTTGAATTTCCATTAAATCAATCATTATTGAGCATAAAGATGGAGTATATGAGATAGGTAAAAATAGCCAACTTTTCTACACTAATGATTTTCAATTGAAAAATGGTAGATGCCGTACCTTTGTGAATGTTTGAATAACCAAGTCATACAACATACACTTACTTAAATAATATCACTTTGCATACACAAGTAAACTGATTAATTTAATTAATCAATTTGAAATATCACAATTGTACAGTATCTCCCTATTTTTAATTGTCATGGTCCGAATAATCTAATCAGGCATCTGAGTTACATTTTTTTTTGAAATACAAATAAAACTATAAACTAAGAACACCAGGTTTCAATTCATAGTTCTCCCAAAAAGAAATATATCACAGTGTATATTTAATATGATGATACTTATACATGCTATTAAATAGAATAGGAAGTTAAATGCCAGATTTCAAACTCCTCCATGTTCAATTGCAGCATTAATTTGTTGGAAAATCAAAAGAAATGTTCAGCTATAGACATAATTATCTCCTCTCTATACAAGCGATTGGGACCTTGATTGGTAATACCTATTTCTCATAATGTTTTCAAAATTAAAATAGCTGTCATCGTCTGATTCGTGCAATCTTATAAAGGTGTGCAAAACATTGCAGCTATCTATTACTTTAGTTATTTCTTGTTCTGAAAGCATGTCTAAGTATTTCAATATTCTAAATGTGCATTTGAGAAGACCAATAACCCTCTCTATATCAACACGTGTGGATGAATGGCATCTGTTAAAATTCTTTTTAACCAAATTTAAATGACCCTGAAAGGCACAACTAAATTAAATTGCTTGATAATGGATCGGTTGAATCCCGAATAAGTTATATTCAGCTGGCAGTGCTCTGTTTTCCCATGAACTGGACTGTTTCTTTAAATGCGAGCATCATGTACAGGACTAGGTCATCCAGTACAAAAATCTCAAAACATTAAATTACTGTCACAGATGACCACCCCTTTCTATAAATGTATGAGGATCTATGGTCATTTTGTTGGGCTGGTATAGCAATGTGGGTACCGTCGATAGAACCTACAACACCCGCTATCCCACATCTTTCGGTGAAATCATTTGCAATGACTTGTATTTGTTGCCTCGACTCCGGGAATTTTACGAATGTGTGCATCGGTTCGATGAGTGCCCCACACACCGAAATAACAGTACGATGTAGACTGCCTGGAAAGTGAAAAATATATCAAAATCAATTTACTACATAATAAACTCACAATCTAGCTGTCGATCAATGGTTTTGACTTTGAATATTAGATTGCCCAACATTCTGTTCAATGACTGATAACAATCAGTCATCGACGTATGAGCTTAAATTTATGTGTGAAAGTAGCAATTACCAAGCAGATAAAGTGGCCATCATGATGTAACGGAAATAGTGTTGATAGTGGTGATTGAAAAATACAATTAATAACAAGAGTTGTCGGAGGACAATATAGCTCGCCTATCAGGGCCATCGTCTATTAGGGCCTACTTCAGAACAGTTATAGCATTAGGTAAAGTCACACAGTATCACCTATTGCAAGATAATACACCTTTTCAATACTTCCATGCAAATGTTAACCAAGTCCATACAGGCCTTTTAAATCTGTAAATTGGTTTATATACGATGTATGCCAATAGTGAACATAATACCGAAGACTTACAGTATCAGTATCAGATAAAACCACACACTATTATTTATTGCAAGATATCACAAATTTTCAATACTTGCATGCAAATCTTAACCTGGCAACGCTGATACCAACGCCATACAAGGTCCCCTAATGATCCTGAATAAGTGTGTGAAGTTTCAAAGCAACAGCATACACAGTGTCTGAGAAAAGGCCTTGCACGCAAAGGTTTGACCAAAATTCTAAGTCGAAAAAGGGGCACAATTCAGTCAAAATCCATTCCAGAGTTATGGGACTTGACATACAAGGTCCCCTAATGACCCTGAATAAGTGTGTGAAGTTTGAAAGCAACAGCAAACACAGTGTCTGAGAAAAGGCCTTGCACGCAAAGGTTTGACCCAATTTCTAAGTCAAAAAAGGGGCACAATTCAGTCAAAATCCATTCCAGAGTTATGGGACTTGACATACAAGGTCCCCTAATGATCCTGAATAAGTGTGTGAAGTTTCAAAGCAACAGCATACACAATGTCTGAGAAAAGGCCTTGCACACAAAGGTTTGACCAACATTCTAAGTCGAAAAAGGGGCACAATTCAGTCAAAATCCATTCCAGAGTTATGGGACTTGACATACAAGGTCCCCTAATGACCCTGAATAAGTGTGTGAAGTTTGAAAGCAACAGCATACACAGTGTCTGAGAAAAGGCCTTGCACACAAAGGTTTGACCAAATTTCTAATTCCAAAAAGGGGCACAATTCAGTCAAAATCCATTCCAGAATTATGGGACTTGACATACAAGGTCCCCTAATGATCCTGAATAAGTGTGTGAAGTTTCAAAGCAACAGCATACACAGTGTCTGAGAAAAGGCCTTGCACGCAAAGGTTTGACCAAGCTGGCAACGCGGACGCCAACGCCAACGTGATAACATAAGCTCCCCTATTTCTTCGAATAGGCGAGCTAATAATCAACCTAAAATCAGTGAAATTTGAAACGGTCAAATTATTCTCCATGTAAACTGAACTGACACATGGCTTATACGTGAGTGAACATTTTTTATTTTATTTGTAAACTGACACGTTATGTATGCATCAATTGCGACAATGTACATAGACTAAGCATGTTCTTGCATGTATTATAATTTAGAATGATATCAAAAGCCGCCACAGGTACATAAACAACTTATTTTCAAATTGTTCAAATCAAACAATTAACATTTTACCTTCTTTTTTTCATTGGATGTTTGGTAATTCTAAGTCACAAAGTATCATTTGAACTACAGAGGTAAACAATTTATAAGATAACATATTGTCAAACAGCATACATGTGCATGAGTTGATCTGTATAACTGGAAAGTACAGTTTTATGTGTTACAAAGAGGTGCATTGCACCTTTGATGGTCCTATATTGTTCATCTGATTTAAAATATCTGAAATAGTTTACATTGCTTTCACGTATAAGTAGAATAATTTGAACACACGAGGGACAGATGACATTGAAGGGCAGTGAGTTATTACAATACACTTTGTGTTCATGTCAGCTAAACACAAATCAAATGAGGATAACATTATGATAAACGCCAGCCAGATGCTTTACAGAGGAAGATCACAATAACTGACTTTATAACATATCAGGCAGATATTTTTAAAAGCTTTTATAAACAAAATATATAGGTGAGCTAACTGCACTTTCTGTAGTTACTTGATAAATAAATAACGTACCAACATGTGAACATTTGTAAAGCATTACTTCTTTAACCCCTATAGTTTATCTCCAACTGCTGAACATCTTTGTAAAAACAAACTAATATACAAATTAAACATAATATAACATGATTACAGTACTAGTTAGAAGCCCCCAGTATCCATAATGTTAGGAGTGACTGGTTAGTGATCGATGCGCAATGGAACACAAGGTGTCGTCCACCTTAACGGTATGTTATACCACTAACTAACACACCTCAGTGGGTGGTTAAAAATCAGAGGGTGCATATACGATATAAGAACAATCTTGTGATCAAATATCAGTATACACAAATGTTATTTCCGTTCTCCTTGAAAACATGCACGTATATATATAACTTTCAAGAAAATGTTGTTGACCATTTCATATATTGATCCGAGTTGTTCACACTTCACTAACAAATGGGTTTGAAAATGGAAAACAACAACAAATTTTGATAATTCGTCATCCTTAATTCTCCAATTTTGGACCATATTGTGCATACATTTTCTTTACATGTTTATCCACATAAGATATTTAGATGGGAAAATTGTAAATAAATAAAATGAATGAAAAATATTATTCAAATTTAACACAAACCTTTGCTAATATTAAATCAATCTGCTACATTCCTGTACGCTTCTTGGTTACACATGATCCATAGTGTTGACAGGAGCTTTCTTTCAACACTCAGTAGTCTCTCCATAACCAAATATGGTGCTTCCTCTTCACAAAGCTCCTAATAGCATACACAGTAAATACACAATTAATTAGAGAGAATGTAGAGAAACATGAAATGTATTTTGCCAAACAACAAGTATTTTTAATTAATATTTCTGTAAAAATTCACTTTCAAAGTTCAATATGAAATGCATTTTTGGTTATCACTTTAAGGGTTAAGTAAGAAGGCAATAAACTAACTGAACTGCATATACATGTCTTATTTTCAATTAAATTATACTAATGTTGAAAAACAATTGCCAATGTTGTCAGTACTAGTTAAAAGTATTTCAAGAAAGAATATTAAATTTTATGTAATACATTTCTGTAAAATGGAGAGTTGAACAAAATTGTATAAAGGTAAAATGAAAGTGGATTTAATTTGGTTAATTTGTGTGAGTTTGATATCAGGTGTCTTCAACATATCCCTCAATTCTTGCTTGCTTATTTTCTGAATGTTCTTCTAAAACAATTGGTAGGACTACACAAAGATAAGAAATAAAACTGTCAACAAGTGAAGAGGGCCATGCTGGCACTGATTCGCTAACCTGTTTTACTCGATGTTATTTATAATGCCAAGCACAATAACTCATTTGCGGCAAAACTAGAGTCCCACAAGGACCAGTTTGCTACATTGCCACAAGGTGAAACAGCCCAACCCTATGTTGTCTGTAAAATTAATTTGGCAAAAAAACGGTCAGACACTTTGGAAGGAGAAGATTTTAAAGTTTTTACTATAGCCAAATAGAAACAACAGCTCCGCCCCCTGGCGGACATGTTTATTTACCAATCAACATGGCCTTTGAGGAATATGATAGAAGGTCACCCAAGACGCATTTCTACAAAAATATTAGAAAATTGACCAACCATTTTTTGAGAAGAAGAATTTTGTTTTTTTGGTTGCCCTGGAAACCAGAATTCTGATTGGATCCAAAGAAATTGAATGCACACCGGATATAGGACGATCACAATAACTCTCCTTGAGGTGAGATAAAAAGCAGCATTATTTCATTTAACCCTTTCCCACACACAGTAATTCTGCAGGAGACAACATTGAAGCAAGAGTTGTCAGAGGACAATATAGCTCGCCTATCAGGGCCATCGTCTATCAGGGCCTACTTCAGAACAGTTATAGCATTGGTAAAAGTCCAAAATCCAAAAGTGGAATAATTCAATTGAATTTACAAAAGAAAGAAAACCGTTAATAGCAACAGCATAAATTATATAGTTTCTAAGAAAAGGCCTTGAATAGGCGAGCTAAAAAGCAGGCAAACATGTGAAATGGTTCTTGTAAATGAAATTATAAATATGGAATAGAGTTGAAAACATGTTTTCAAAACCGTCTTCATCAGATGAGTCTCAATGTGTATTTATGTGAGAAAGGGTTATTTTAGTTATGCTCAGTTAATTGTTTGTATATAAATATGAATTGGATGCCAATGAAACTTTTACACGTTCAGCACAAGGAATACACAAGACTAGAACAACATATAGTGACCTGTGGAATCCACCAGGGAACAATAGTTTAGTTGTATTGTAATTGATAAATTAACTTTTCCCTCAATCAAATATTCTGCAGCAGACGACTATGAATACATGTTGTCACAAATGGTGAGGTCATGAAGTAAGGTATATCACAAAGTTGGAAGACTTTACGGTATTTTAATGTCTGTAGAAAAAGGTTACATATCTATACATGTCTCTACATATCCCTGAAATGCCATGCAGTAGTATCTGATTATTTCACAATGTTTTCATATAATTTTGCATAAGTCAAATACAGCATTGTTATTGATGAACTGATGTGTAATCATCTTAATTGATTTTTGTTCACACAAAGGACACAGAATACCATAAAAATAATAAAAATAAACAATATATAAAGTCATTTTTACCCAAACTTCCAAATGGTTTAGCTACTACTTGTTTATTTCGAATTTACCCAACATGCCAATTACAGCAACCTCCAACACCTTTCTAAACTTTATCTTTGTGTGAATTGTTTTCAAATACAGAAGCACATACGGTGACAGGATATTTTGAGTCCATTGACTCCTTTCTGCTTTATCTCACTAAGCAACATACGCATACAAAGTATTTCAATACTTTACCCCTGTGGCCGCTTCTCGTGCAAAAAGAAGATGCCGGTTTGTTCTCAGTTATGGAAAACATCAATCTGGCTCGTCACATGCCAGTTCACGGAGGTGGACCTGCTCAACTATGCTGTCATCGTCCGACATGTTTGTTGTTGTTATATTATTATATCTCCTTTTTATGAAGAGTTCGTTTTGTTTTCGAAACACTCGGGAAATACCGACATACACTCGGTTCTACGGGATTACACGAATAATACCGATTAGTTTGTTCATGTAGATGTGATTCTTATCTTCTTTTATGGAGAGTTCGTTTTAGCTTTGTAGCTTTCGGATCATTACAGACATAGCTTAAACGCGTTTACGTTGTGTTTACTATGGAACACACTGGTCATTTCCTTTTAGATTGGACATTGACATTGACTTGCCAGGATTCGACACAATTTATGATGGAAACAGTGTTGTTGATTGTGATTGATGATGACGAAAACAGTCATTTCAAAGGCATCGACTATAGTGGCACATGTTCAAAAATACAGTGAACGAAAAAAGGCTACAAACTCAAACTGCTACTCTCTGAAAATCTCAGCTTTACAGTCTATTTAACGTTCCTGAATATAAATTGAACAATACAAATACAACGTTAACAACATACGAACGTTACGCTCTACAATAACTCTGCACAACTTTGGAGCCCATAGTCAACTCTATGAATAACAAGATACTAATGTTGAGTTGAGCTGCCAAGAGTATAGAGCTTGGTCAGACTACAAGGATGCGCCGTCTGGCCTGACTTTACACTTTTAAAACAGGCTCAACATAATCGGTAACGGCAGTCAAAAAGGTAAACGTATATACAGTCAAACATGTGCTTAAGACACACTTTGTCTAGCAATTCCCTGTATATAGCAAACACACTTTTAATTTCCAAATTGCTCATTTTCTGCATAAATGAACCTGCAATAAAGGTCCACCTGTGAACAAAGATCAGGTTGTTCTCTTCCCATGTGTGTCTTTATCAACTAAGCTTGGACTGTATTAGCATAAATAAAAATCGTGTTTAGCTTGCATTATCAAAACATGAAAATATATCGTGAACCTCAATCAGGCGTGACACGTTAACCTTATCACAACATAATGGACAGAGGAGTGAGTTATAAATACAATTCGCTTGCTTGCAGTATCAAAACATGTAAATGGACTTGGGGGCCAACATGCCTCTGTTGAATTTAGGGTAATTTTCCCAATGGGTTAATCTTTTCCACTGGGGTCGCTGTCCCTTCTTTTAATTGTTTTTTCGTAGATGTGTTATTATTACAAAGCATACTTGTTAAATTGTTACTAAAATTCGATTAAACTTACATTATCATCAGTCCGTTTTCAGTGCAATAGGTTAGAAGGGTGTTTAATATTTCAAATAGAGATTAAAACCTTAACCTTTTACAACTTAATCTAAATTTAGAAATCGAATCAGAGTTTGGAATGTCGTATTATTTATTGATTGATTTATTGTTTGGTGTTAACGCCGCTTTCAACAGTATTTCAGTTATATCACGACGTTTACTGTGTAGGTTATCAGTACTACTTGTCCATTTATCCTTACACAAAACAGTCAGTCGAAATGCTAACCCCGCAACGCTGCGCGTCAGGAGAGCAGCCATTACTACTATTTTTAAAGTCATTGGTGTATAATTTATGAATGGCGGGGTCGAAAAAAATACCGTACATAACTACCTTAGAGTGTCATCGCGTTTGCACGTCGAAATAATGATGCTCGAGTACACCTTTACTTCATTTATGATATTCTCTAGTAACTAATTTAACAAGAGGGCCAAGATGGCCATAAATCGATCACCTGAATGATAGTAAATTAGAAGTAAATGTTTAACTGCAAATATCTGTAAAATATTTGATCAGGAGTTGAAATGAACCGCAAGGAGTGTACACTCAGTTAAAGAAATAGATTATCAGTAAAAGCCATTTGTATCTTGAAATCTAACAAGAACTTTAATAAGAACGAAATAATAAAGTTTTGTCATTTTGCACCTTTCCTGATGACGCTTTACTGCCCTGCTTGTCAACGAAATCAATATGGCTTGGACAGTTTTGTAGAGAGTCACTCAAAGAACATTTCTGCCAAATTATCTTGGAATCTGACTAATGGATTATGGAGATGGAGGTTTTTAATTTGTTTTTTCTGAATTTCTGATGCCGCATCAACAAAAGTTCTACACAGAATGTAAGTCTTTGAACACTTTCGAAAGAGGACCATTAAAGGAAGATTCCTGTGAAGTTACGTTGAAATTGGTCCAGCGGAATGGTAGTAGTTTACCCCTTTTGTCATGACGCGAGGATGCTATGATAATATAACCAATAAATACGGCTTGAACAACTCTGAAGTAAGATTCTTATTCAATTTTCTTAATATCAGACATGGTACTTTCATATTTGGAATATAGTTACATATAATTACCCTTCTTCACATTGTAAGCTAAAGATACTAAGTGTGATCTTATATGGGGGGTAAAAAACATGATTTTGGTGTTTTTTGGTGGACTATGATATTTGGTCATAGCTTCCTCATTTTTTGTTAGATTAACTAAAATTTTGCACACATATTTCATAAATAAAGTTCTTCAACATATCAAATGGGTTTTTGGGTCAAACATTTGATTTTTTTCTTTTTCATTTCTTGTATTTTTTAACTTTGCGTTAGTTCGGGGGTTTTATTTTCTCAATAAGTACTGGTTCTAGGGCTTTCATATTTGGAATATAGTTACATTTAATAGCCTTCTGAACGTTGTATGCTGGAGATGCTGAGTGTGACCTTTTTGGGGGTAAAACACTTGATTTTTGGTGGATATTGAGAATTTGACATAGCTTCTTCATATTTTGTTGGATTAATTTCATATTTTGAACACACATTTCATAAATAAAGTACTTCAACATATTTAACAAATTTCAGGGTTAAACGTTTGTATTTTATTTTGAACTTTTCTTGTATTTTTAGATCACCAGAGCACGTAGTGCTCAAGGTGAGTTATTGTGATCGCCTTTTGTCAGTCGTCCGTCATTCGTCGTCCGTCGTCAACATTTACTTGTTAACACTCTAGAGGCAACATTTTGCAACCAATCTTTATGAAAGTTTATCAGAACATATATCTCCATAAACTCTAGGCCAAGTTCGAAACTCGGTAATGTGGGGTCAAATTTAAAGAAAATCTTGTTAACAATCTGAAAGCCACATTTTTGGCTTGAGCATGTTGACACTTTGTGAGAATGTTTGTCCAAGTAATATCTAGGCCAAGTTCGAAACTGTGTCATGTGGGGTTAAAAACTAGGTCACTAGGTCAAATTTAAGGGAAATCTTGTTAACACTTTGGAAGCCACATTTTTGGCGTGAGCATGTTGAAACTTTGTCAGAATGTTTGTCTTAGTGATATATAGGCCAGGTTTGAAACTGGGTCATGTCCGGTTAAAAACTAGGTCACTAGGTCAAATTTAAGAAAAATCTTGTTAACACTCTGGAAGCAACATTTTTGGCTTGAGCACGTTGCAACTTTGTCAGGATGTTTGTCTTAGTGATTTCTAGGCCAAGTTGAAACTGGGTCATGTCCGTTGTAGGTTACTAGGCTTAATTTAAGGAAAATCTTGTTAACACTCTATAAGTCGTATTTTAAACTTGAGCATGTTGAAACTTTGTTAGAAAGTTTGTCTTGATAATATCTAGGCCAAGTTTAATTATGGGTCATTTTGAATCTTTGTCAGAATATTTGCCTTGAAGATATCTTGTCTAAATCAAATATGGGTTTGGTCAGGTCAAAAACTAGGTCACTAGGCAATATTGTATAAAAATCTTGTTAACACTATAGAGATTGCATTTTTGACTTGAGCAGCTTGAAATTTTGTCAGAAAGTTTGTATTTGATGATATTGTCATTGACGATGAAAGAGTTAAGTCTTAAAAAGCCTATTCTCAGGTGAGCGATCCAGGGCCTCATGGCCCTCTTGTTTAACTTTACATTTAGCTATAAAAAAGTTTTTTTTAATTTCTTGTTTTATTTTAATTTGCGTTTAGCTCAATTTTTATTTTTATTTTCTTGTATTATTTATCTTGACGCGTTTGTATTTTTTTATTTTATTTTCCAAATTCCTCATATTTTTGAAGATTGCGTTTAGCTCAAAGTTAATTTTTTTTTCTTACATTTCCTCAAAAGTACCAGTGCGAGGGTTTTCAAACTTCAGTCATAGTTATATCTTCTACTCTCCATGACACATTGTATGTTGTAGCTAATGAGTGTTACCTATTTTTGTGGTAAAAAGACATGAACTTTGGTGGATTTTGATTGATTCATACCTTCTCTATTTTTTCTTAGATTGACTACACATTTTGGACACACATTTAATGAATAATGTTTTATAAAAATTATTATTAAAATGTTTTTAGTCATTTGTCATTTTTACAATGTTAAAGTTTTGTTATTTTACTTTTTGTCTTTTACACTTGCATTAATAGTCAAAGCAGGGGACGGCGTAATTCTTGTTAAAGAATTTGGTTGGACCCAGCAAGTGATCGAATCAGAAAGGCATTAAATGATTTGTTGGTTAAATGGTGTTTTTTGCAGCTTTCATCAGTATTATCCTGTCACGGATGGAACCATTGTTATACTTCATGTGACCCCTCATACAGACGCCTCTGCTACCATTATACAAATATTTCTTATTGCACGATCCTGGAACGAACCTGGGTTACTCGCCCAAGAGTCGGGCGCATTTACCAATACACTACCGAGTCACCAGAAATCAGCATTATTTGCCATATAGTTATCAACATATTCCAAAACCCTTATTACCTGAAGAATGAAATGCCCCTCCTCGTTTGGATGGCGTCTGATTAATATTCACGGGGTAACGATGCTGCTAAATGACGGGATATTGCGTTAATAAGTCTGGCTGGTCAAGGGGTCCCAGCTGAAGATCAGCTTCATCTGCCACCGGTTGTTGTTGTGGCATATTTATTGAATACAAAATCCAAGAACAGAAACTTGAATACGCCCAAGACGTGTCTCCTTTAAAGACATTGGCAGGATTTGTACCAATTGAAAAAAAGATAAACCTAAAAGTATTAAACGGGGTTAAGACTAACAATCATTTATTTTGATTGACAAAACAAACCAATTGATTATCTTGTTGCATCAAGTGGCAACTTCAACAGTGTGAACGATTTATCACGAAGTCTTGGTAATGATTTTTGCGTCGATTATGATAAAAACAAGCCATATCGTTTGAAGTTTAATTAAGATTTCTCAGTACAACAATTTAAAATAGAAACAACTAGATATTTCTCGTATTATCGTGTTGCAATACAGACCATCATCTCAACAAGGGAGCAACTACAATGCATAAATGCCGTGATATTGTAAACCTATCTGTTTTACATATATTGTGAAACAGGATTTCAGCCATTATTCATCACGCTCAGTTTCTGCTTCGTGGAGACAAAAACCAGGATTCACGCCGTTTTTGAGGATTTGTCCTAACTGCCGAACCCGTTCATCACGTGATTCGGGACACCGATATTTTTGGTACGAGACATCAATGCTGTTTCCCTAGACTAACTAGCATTACGAAGATGTTCGTTGGTATCAGTAGTACTCGTAATTTAAGGAAATGCCGTGCTAACTCTTTAATACTATTGACAGCCGCGTAAAACATCATTCAGACCAACACAAATCATGAATTCAATGTTTCTATCCAAATAAGAATTTGTTACGGTTAATTTGTGCCAGTCTATGCCGTGCTAACACTTTAACTTTCGTTCAAGCAGCGAAAGACACTTTTAAATACAAAGAAATTCGCATGTGTAATAAACAATTCGTATACAAGAATACAACGTGAAATTCAAAAAATGTTTAAAGGCTGTTATTATTACTTAAAGGTCATACAAATAAAAGTTTTCCGTCCCTTAATCATGTCTATCCGTCCGTGTCTGTCCCTCTCCAATTTATGTCTATCTGTCCATGTTGGTTGGTCGGTCGGTCGGTCGGTCGGTCAGTCGGTCAGTCGGTCGGTCGGTCGGTCGGTCGGTTGGTCGGTCGGTCGGTCCTGCCTGCCTGCCTACCCGACCGCCCGTCCGTCCGTCTGTCTAAATGTTTCTACATGCTAAAAATAAGACAACCAAATCGCTTTGACACGCCATTTACATTTTCTCAGAGTGTTGGGTAAACGGTTGGACGCTCAGCGTGGTCTTGAAACAAATGAGCTAATTTCTGTAGGCCTATGTCATACACAACTGACGATTCGACCACAAACAATGACCATCTGATTTTAAATAATAAACATGATATAAAAAGGGTACTCAAGGAATTATTGTAATCGGCTTCTATGCTAATGTGTCTCATATTATAACCATGCGGAAACTTTTAACGATGCAAACATATTTTTTGTTATACGGTCTCCAGTGTGTGTATACCACGTGACTTTGACGTCACAAATGCTACGGGGGAAAGAAATATTTTACTTAGGTTTAGATGTAAAAACAAAGGTAACTTTTTTATTTCTTTATCATTTTTAATGAAACATGGCGCAGTCTACGCCGCTATGAGAGTCCTATCTCCGGTCTTTCAACGGAGTTTGATTAGTGGTTTAGTTTCTTCAAACACTTCGATGAACCTTTTCTCAACATTTATTAATATCGCCCACAGCCGGAGCATTATCAAAACTGGATTTTGAGAACAGGTTCGTCGAAGTGTTTGAAAAAACTAGACCACCAATCAAACTCCTGTAAAGAACCCGAGATAGGGCATTGTAAGCGGCGTAGACTGCGCCATGTTTCATTAAAAAGGATGAAGAAATAAAAAAGTTACCATTGTTTTTACATTCTTATCAAGAGCAATTATTGCTGTCTGACCATGCAAATATGACGTCAAACGTCACGTGGTATACACACACTGGTCTCGCGAGATATCAATTATCCACGACCCGTAAAACAATACTAAAACCTATATCGCTATGCAACATAATTTTCCTTTTATTATATACCATGTATAACTTTAAAGACGCAATCAAGAAAAATACAAATAAATATATTCTAAATAGAGAAATAACACAGAATATAATTTATGATTGGCGTATGAAACACAAAAATACCACATTTTGAATATTTCAATGACATCACATCATATTTCAGTGACGTCAGATTTCCATATTTAGTAGTCAAATACGGAATTTCAATCCGTCGTGTTTGAAATGCTCATGACTATATGCATGTATTGGCGCCGGAAAACGTACAGGTATATCATAAATGTATTTATTTACTGTAACATACATTTGTTTGCAAATACCAAATGGCACGACATCGTCAGAAAAGGATGAACAGTTTCGTATACGTAGGAGTATTACTATGATAGTTATTTCATTAGTTCAGTTAAAATTATTTTTTATTTGTTATCAAGATGTAAACAAGCAACGCGAACATTCTGATTAACCATTTTGTTTCATAGTGAACACGACAAATGTTATGCTCTCTCGTGGCAAGGCTACTCGATACAATTCCACCTACCGGTTGCATTCGTCGACAAAAATCTCAAAGCAAAGTTTAATAATGAACTACATAGTCGTATAAAGCAACCGTTTTCCGTCGAGTACAATCAAACATCGTCTCATTTCTTCCATTGGTTCATCTTATCTAACAATATCATTTAGGTTTTCAACCGATAGGCAATTACGTTTTGAATTACAAGTATAAGAGAAATTGTCCAATTTATTTCACGAGAAGAGAAAAACAAACGGTTCTTTGAACTTTAACCAATTGAGTAATTTAGGCAATAATGTATGGAATTTCATGATTAAGAGAAAAACAATCAACTTTCACCGACAGAAAGAAAATGTTACCTTAAACCAGAGTTAATTAAGCAACATGTTTTTAACGACCTTTCTCCTACTCCTGGTCTCGCACAAAGAGTTTAGAACACACTCATAATTACGGGTACCAACCGCCCATGGATGTCGAAAGAAATGTGAATAGTTTCTTTTATTTTGTTTGTATGTATGCATTTTAACGCCGGTTTCAACAATATTTCAGGTATATAACGACATTGCATGGACAAACAAGCAGTGCTAGTAACCGTATGCTGACACCAACGCGACAGTTGTTATGCTATTCTCGCAATCCAGAGCGTCAAGGAGGGAAGCCATTACTAAGTTATTTAAACTCTTTCCTATGATCCGACCCGAGATCGAGCCAAAGTCCTCCACCCTTAAGGCGGACGTTCTAACGATTTCTCAACGGCAGGTCGGAATGGATCGTATATAAATATATTTACAAGGGGACTTCATCAAACTTTTATTTCACTTTTTACTAGATAATATCGTTTAATATATCAACGTAACCTTTTTAATCATCGTGGGACACCCACGGTAGTTCACTTCGTTATGCTCCAATATCACGCATATATGAGTCAACAACCATTATGGTTTAAACAGTCAGTAATCAGAATATTTAATTGATATTTAATTTTCAGTATGGACGAACGATCCTTTTCGGATCGCGATATGTTTGTATCTTTCAGTTTATCCTTTCTCGCCTAAAGACGCGTCTTGAAAACTATATTTGCAGATTTTTTGTGAGTGGTAAAGGGTTAATACGTTATGTTTCAGTAGCGATGGAATCTGAAAAACCATCTTTATAATTCCCTATACAGACTATTTTATTGCGTATTGTGGGTTTTGTACTATACATAATGAAAAAGAAATACACGTGGAATATAGGTGTAAAGAAATTCCGGAGTATTCTTTGTTATCGTCAAATCGTTCTGTTGATCTCCATTCAATCTGTAAATACTCATTATTAGTTCTTGTCCACGTGAAGGATCGTATTGATGTGTTTACAGCAGCGCACTTTTCAAGACATTGTGGGAAACGGGTGCGTTTTGTTTTATTGTAGTTTTACGCCGTTTTCAACATTATGTCAGTTTCATCATTGCGACAGTTAACTTATTCAAGATACCTTGGTAAACAAACCAGTTCTAGGCTTGGATATATGCCTTGACCAAGGATATTCCACCCACCATGAAAACCAGAACTGGGGATCAAACCCGAGACGCCCGGTTCAAAATCCCCGACGCAAACTAGTCGGCAACGGCGGATTACCTTGGGAAACGGAGAATTGCTTTACATATTTCACCAAGAAGTTTTAAAATCGTCTGCTGCAGACTCTGTCTATGGTCGAAAGAAAGAATATACAATAAATGACAAGATTGCATTCTTCTACATTGCATGATACAGTACATATTGTGCGGAAAAGAAGGCTGATATTGACCACCGAAGGGGGTAAAATCCCAAAGTTTCCAATTTTTGTGGAATTAAACGTATGCCAACACTACTGTATGTTATATATTTTTCGTCTGCTTGTTACCGTTAAATCTTTGCTTTTAAACTGATACCCATATATTCAACAAGAGTTGCTGCAAGATGCAGCAATTGGCGCGGGAATCATTATTTTATGGCTTAAGAAATACTATTTGATTCGAAAAATACGAAACCCGCTTTTAAATATATGATATAAGTATATGATAACATATTTTTTTAGTTAAATACGTAAAACGAAAACAAAAATCCATTTTCCCAACGTGTTTCCCTCGATCTCGCAACATTATTGTAAACATTTGCCTGCACATGCGCGTCCTTTTTCCCCCTTAATACATTCTTAAAATCGCAAAATATAGCACAATAACTTCGCATTTATGAAAATCTTCCAATTTTCCGGCAGGTAACGGGAACGGGGTATAGGTATATCTACATCACTTCTACAGCCTTGCTGTGGAAGCCGGCGTTTATAGCGACGTTGGTAGAGTGGTTGACCTTTGTGTAAAGTTAAGCAACGTTCATCGCAGTATGTGCCTGGATGGGTTACCCGCAATGGCTTAACGCCGGTACCCGTTACAAATGGTGGCAGCGGTGGGTGTTATTAAAAAACTATGGTTTTACATTTTAATTATAAAAACACACTCGCACATAAATAGACTGGTTCACTAGTCTTAATTTTCTATTGCAAACTCGAGTAACAACCGGTTTAGTGACGAACTGCTACGGAAATATCCGAGAGATGACGGTAAAGTACGGCGCATGCTCTAGCCCATTGTACCAGTGATAGTTTTTTCACAACCAATATATGCACTGGTGCTGATGAACCGGCACAATAATATGTACTAGCGGAAAAAAACAAAAACTGGACGTTCGATTTTGGTCTCATAACCTATTAATTGATTAACCAAATTTATTTAAATTCCACACGCGGAGACTTGTACATGTACAGTGTAGTTAAATTCGGTCAAGCACGAACTCGTACAACACAATATCTATGTTTCTGGAAATGTCAAAAATCGTGCTACTGATTTGAAAACCATACCAAACTTCACTTTAAAACCATTTACATCGACTGTACACCAAGACGATTTGGGACAACATGGTGCACTTATCAGAAGTTGATAGTGACAGAGCTATCAGCGTCATGTCGCCAATCAGTTTACGGTTTATATATTTATGTTATAACGCTTGCTCCAGTGCCTCAGGATCACAGTAAGTTTGACTGACCGTCCTAGGCTGGGACGTCCACGTGTTACAACGCAACGCCAATATAGAGAAAAACGTCTATTACACACATATGGAACAGATTTAAGACCGCGTGAGACGTGATCAGCTCTCATTGACTTCGGGTGAGTCCTTTGACGGTCAGAAATAGGTATTAGGGATTGATTTATCCAACGTTGTTAAACCGTTGGTCGGCCACTCAGCCCAAGCGTGAATATCAACGTCACGTTGAGCTATTTACCGACGTTTGTGTTTGGTAAATCGATAACATTTGGATGGATCTGTGATAGCTTTCTGGAATGTCACATGGCGTGAATCATGTGTATCACTCAATCACTATCATTTGGTGCCTCTCCATTGATTGGGTAGGTTTAATAAGCATGATGCAGATCAGATTTTACGGGAAACGTAGGCTCACATTGGCCTTCGTAGGCGGTTAAACGAGAATGGCAACCGTGTCATGTCAATATGAGGACTTCATGGGTATATTGTTATTATTTCCGTCCTCCCTATTTGTAATATTTTCAATATATTATTTCGGGCGTCCGATGTACGTAACTTTTCGACCGTCTGGGAGGTGTAATGGTAAAGTGTTTAACTTTAACAATGGTAGTAATAGCTAAGCATCTCTGAATAATTAAGGAACAATGTAGAGTCGGTTCAGACTGAACTGGAGTCAGTTCAGACTGAACTGATGCGCTGGTTGATTGAGGTATACACTCTTTCGTCGCAACAACCTTACTGTTGGTTTTCGCTTAGCACCGCTCTGTTCCTTTTGCTTTATAAACGTGCACCGTCTTTTAAGAAGAATCCCTTTAATCTTGCCTTTAATGAAAGTGAACACACCATGCGTATTCTCGAGACATGTTATAATCAGTTTTGCAATCATTATAGCCCGCAATCATGCAGTCGCCGTCATTGAAAGCGGAATAAAAACAATACAAGAGGTTATGGATACCACTCCTGAATTGGTTTAATTATTAATGGAATTAATTCATGTTTAACTCTTTCAGCGCCAAATTGTATACAGTAGACTCTTCCATGTTCAAATCGGGCGTATACATTTGTCATGTAATACAAGTTTGGTACTATTTTGATGAAAAAAGGGAAACAATGCTGATTTCAGGTGAGACAGCTTGACCCTGCTTACAAAGTGGGAAGACAGAACTTAAAACATTACCTGGAATACTAAATGCTGTTATCTATTGTGATGGTATTGTTATTCACAATATATTGGTTTTTCAATATATAGCCAACCGTCATGCTGACGATCTTCAACAAGATAATATATCGTTATGGCGGTAAACAACATTGGAACCCTGGAATGGTAAACACAATTACATTACCTTTCCCTGATTGAGCAAATAAAACCCAACAATAATTGTTTGATTTTGTTGTATCATTTTATTTTTCTATGGAACGTGAGTTTCTGAACGCAAAACCCCATCTCCGTTTGTTCTTTGCTTGTTCCCATTCAAAGATAATATGTAATGAAATACATCAAATTTCGCCAACAAAAAGTAAATGATACTTTGAAACCGGATTAATTGAAAAACATGCCTGTGTTAATACATGTATAACACCTGCGGCTTACTTTGATTCAATATACTTCTATTGGGACGTCAATAATAATTTTCAACCTATTAACGGACGCAGAAATTTCAGTTTTTAGTTTCTGAGGATAGGAGAGGAAGAGGAAGAGGGGGGAGGGGGAGGGGGAGGAGATACTAACTATTGTCAACAGAGATAAATTAGTGCTAGTGAACAGGAATACTGTACTTAATACAATGGTACTTGGTACTTGCTAGTGCCAAATGCTATATAAATGAACAACAATCAATCGTGAATTCATTTTTAACTGTTGAACAACAGCGTAACAACACAGTCAACTTAAAATCAAAGCAATGGTGGGACGGTTGTGTTGGTATTCGTAAATTAATGTCAGACAGCCGGTTGCATGTGTATGCACACAAGAGATGTTTGTCAAATATGAGTTCCTTCGTTTACCAATGAGGTTAGTCACTTTGAAAAGTCAGTTCAGATTTAGTAAGCCCATAGGTTTTTGAAGTTTCTATGTCAACAACATTCAGATCAGATTACATTATAACCACTGCCAAGTTTGCAATGCTTCTGTGATGGTTGGCGTTGATGATAACACAAGGGAATTAGCCAGCATGTTATTGCAGATTTAAGTGTGAAAATATGCAGGAGGTAACATAAGTGATGGTCGTTTAAGGTAGAAAAAGAGAATTAACTTTGTTTTCTTTGAAATATTAAATACGAGGACCATTATGGTCCTATTTCGCTGACCTGTATAACATTACTTAGATAGTTGTACATGTACATATAAGGAAATCAAGCCCCTGATAATTTTCAAAGCAGTATAATTGCTCAAATTTACATTTATCTTGTATGAGCCACATTAAGCCAATGGCTGAAATGAGTTATGACAGTGTGAGCCCTGACCATAAGTTACGAATACCAACACAATCGTCCCACTAGAAATTTCATTTGGTCAAACTTCAAAAGAGGAGTTTTGAGGAATAGTCTTGTTATGAAACACTGGAAATAAATTTCCAAACCCTTTTTTTAAATAAGTTTTTAATCTTATTTAATTTACAATTAAATTATCCAATTTCAAAGAGAATGTGTGTCAAAATGAAAGTGTAATATATGAATAGAGTTGAACACATCATAGTAAAGGGTTGAGTTAGAGGAGTTTCTAATTTTGTTGCAATGATTTCGAAAGCCGTTTACTGCATATGCGTAAAAAGGATTTGCTTCGTGAAAATGTGTCTGCAAGCATGTAAAGTCAACTCATTACAAGTGAATAAGTTCTGCACCCGCACCCTGCAAATCCTTGCAGGAAATATGTTTTTCCAAGAAATAAACCACGTCATTCGAGAACGACTTTTAAGTCCCTTCAACCAGCTTAGATGTATATAAGCCTTATTAGTATCTTCCCTGTTTGCTAACTATTCGCACAAGCATCTGTGACTCCATAGGAGAACAACAATGACATCATTTAAAAGGACAATACAATAATTAAATGTGGATGTAACTGTCTTTGATTTAATGAGGAAGGCTTTCATTTGACGTGGCAAATCTACCCGGGGAAGTTTCAGCATAAAATAATTACTCCGCTTGGAACTATTTGTTCCGCATCGGAATTATTTGTTTTGTCGGAGCTTTATTTCGGCAGAGCTGCCTGTGTTATTAGGAACGTAGCACCTCCGAAAAACGGTTCATTCATTCTGTTGACTCTGGAACGCATGTCTGACATCAAAAACCAAACACCATTACACAATGTATAACAATCCATTTATCCTCGCAAATAAAGAATTAATGACAAAAACTGTTTACATATATAAAAGATCTATACTTTTTTTGTGTTCTGCCAATATTTGAATTCCTTGATTTTATTCTGTCAACTTGCCTTATCACGTTGTCCTAATGCACATTCAGTTTCTGTATTATACCAGTGTGGGAGATTATTGTGTTTGACATGCTTTTGTTTGAGTGGTACATGTGTGTTAAGAACATATGTAAACATAGAGACAAAACAGTCTAGAAAATCGTCAACATAATTATAATTTAATCAAAAGTTTTAATATTTCAGCAATATAAAATATTATCTAAAGGTCCTGAAGTATTTACGAAACTTAACTTATATGTGAAACAGACTGGAAAGTTGTAACTTGGGAGATATTTTGGTACTTTTACTTTGATAATATTCCAGGTGTATTTGTATACCCAAATTCAAAATGTGTGTAAACGGAAACGTGAAATTATGGAGAAGTATGATTCTAATTCAAACCCGGAGAGTAAACGTGTTCGTCGAGTGACTGCCAATGATGAGATTAATGAATTGTGTTACAAGTGGTTTGGTGATGCTACTTCGCGAAAGGTTAACGTTTCGGGCCCCCTTCTGCAGCAGAAAGCTTTGAAAATCGCGAGTGATTTGAACATTGAGTCTGTTAAGGCATCAAATGGATGGTTGGAAGCTTTCCTTAAACGTCACAACATAGTGTTTAAGACAATGAGTGGTGAACGCGGAAAGGTTAACATGACAACGGTTGATTCTTGGAAAGAGAGGCTTCCAACTGTGTGTGAAGGGTATAACCCTAAGGACATATTCAATATGGACGAAACGGGTTTGTTCTATCGTGATACAACTAAGTCCACCTACTTTCAGAAAGGTGAGGAATGTGCTGGTGGAAAACGCTCTAAGGAAAGGATTACTGTGGCTCTTTGTGCTTCTATGACTGGTAAGTTCAAATGTTTAAAAAAAAATTGTCTTAAACAAAATTGCACAATTGTTATGAAAGATTTTTTTATCTGCCTGTTTTGTCTTGACGGCACCTGTAAACTGTAAAAAATAATTGCCGGTTTGTTTTTATGCATACAGTATGTATCCCGTGTGTTGGCCTGCTGTTGATTGATGACTTTTGTCTATAAAAAAATAATTTTCGGCCTGTTTCAATATTGAAATTTATTTAATTGTCCCATGTGAAAAAAAAGGTTGAAAATCTATTTGCATTAATGAAATCAAAATTTAATTTTTGTTCTGTTTGGGGTTGAGTTTAAGGATCTAGCCAACATCGACGCACAATTCAGGACATGTGACACAGACATGGTTGATTGGGATAGAATCGCTAGGGATATTCTTAATGACACGAACATCACTGATATGGTAGATGATGACGATGATGAGGAAGAGACAGTGTCAGCACCAAGTGTAACCTTGGATAAAGCCAGTGACTGTGCTAAGGTGTTGAGAGATTTTTGTTTACAGCAAGGACAGTGTAAGGCACTTGACCACATTATGGGATTTTCTGAACTTCTAACAAACTTGAGACTGGAACCCACTCCAAGCAGAAGAAAATCAGTGATTTTTTTAAATAAATTAACCCATCAACTGTTACTGTGTTTAAGACAATGAGTGGTAAATGAATAGACAAATAAACTAGATAAAGAATGAGATTCAATATGTTTATTATGGTATATTTACATGATCAATGCTTACAATGATTATAATATTGTGTTATAATACTGTTCAATATACATCTAGTTTATTTGATTTCAAGTTATCATGTACATAAAACTATTTTTAATTTCAACTGTTCTTTGTTCATTTTCTATTAAAAAATGATTATTAAATCATTTAATCCCTCCAAATATAAGTGTATACATAGTATAACATACATAAAAAAAGAATATGTGCAATCATGTTTACAGTTGAGCTTAATATGAATGTGTGTGTTCTTAATACCAATATACAAAAATACTTCGCTAATCTGGGTGAAAATTGATGACCCTGTAGTAGGCAGCCACCTGTCTTAAACAGCCAATTTGACCCTTTCCCTTGGCTGGCTGCTTAAGACAGGTTTGACTGTATATATAATATATTGTTGTTTAGATGTTATTAGTTACTCGAGAGGGAATATGAACAAGCTGTTTTAAATTAAATAAAATTGAAATTGAAGTTTCCAACTAATACAATTTCTTTATTGTCATTGCCACCAGAGGTGTGGCCTGTTTTGCCTGGCATAGTACAAATGATAAAAATCTTTTCCGAATGTTAAGGGTCGTATGTTTAGATTGTTGTTGTTGTTGTTCTTTTATTTTCAACTTAGCAAGTCGAGCTTGTGTATGTCAAACTCTCCGTCTGTCACGTATGTATGTGCGTGAGCGTTTAACTTAAAACGTTTTCTCCTCTGTATCAATTTGGTCAATTGGGATGAAACTCCATAGGTAGCATCCGACTAATGATCTCAAATTCAATAATTATGTTTAGAACCATGATAATTCTGGTTTCCACGGCAACCGAAATAAATCACTTTAAAACTCTTCTCCACCCTAACTTGTGGGCATATTTTTAAATGATTACGTAGAACTCTTCCTTTTGTGATCTTCTATCACATTTGTTCAAGACCTGATGATACGTAAACAAAACATGGCCGCCAGGGGCGGAGCTATTTTACCTGTTATGGCTTTATTGAAAACTTGTTCTCTTCCCAAACGGGGTGGCCGATTTTCTAATTATTGTGTAGAATTGTCCCTTGCGTGACCCCTCTAACAGATTCCCCCAAGCCATGTTGATTGGCAAAACACATGACCGCCATGGGACGTGGCTGTTTACCCTTTACAAACATAGGTATATCCATTCCATATATGCACCCCTATTGATATTACATCATACTTCTCCATTACCTAGAACTTGTTTCTACTTCCATTTCCCAAGCATATAGTTCTATCAAATATATTCAATTTTAAATAATACTACATGTACAACTATCAATTTTAATGCGCTCTAATGGCCTTAGCTGTATATTGTCTTATCAAACCACATAATGTCACATAATGTCAAGACTGTTGGTATGTACAAGGATTTTTAACGAATTATTTTCTCTCAAAAAGAGTTCTTGATTTTAGTACGTGATTTGAACTTAATATTAACCTTTGCTGAAAATAGTCCTAGTATTTTTCCGATTTATATTACTTTAATGTGTTATTAAAATTAAGAAAACTCATATGTATACTATCGAATCAACACAGAGATTCAATATCAAACTAACAGTAAAAGCATATATTTTATGTGTCGGTAGGCACATATGAATTCGGAGTTTTATACTAATTGACTAGTGACGTAGTAAACAGGTGCCTATTATGAAACGCTAGCAAATCGACCTTCGACCCTACGCTGTAGAGCGAGCTCCAGATAAGGTGCATGAATACGTGATAACGCATTGAATTGCAGAAAATTGAACACATTTTTTTTTCTGTGCATCGTTTTAATCGGGAGACGAAATGAAAGTGACGCATTTTCCAGAGAAATCCCGATCGTTGAGTATACTCGCGGTCGAATGATTTACCCTTAAACCGTATGTAATTCAACTTGGTATAATTCGAGACTTCACCGGTATGTGCAGATCTCATGGAACAACGAGTTCTCATGCTTGAGAATTGATACACAAATAATGTCTGCTCGCTGGCGAAAAAGATCCGTCTGCACAACCAATCAAACCGGGTTCGTTATTAAAATACATCAAAAAAGAAGAACTGGAGAGTTCTGCAATAGCAGAATCCATTTTGAATCATTTAATCGATGACGTGGTCAATTAAAAACAGCCAATTAAAAGAAAACATCATGAATAAGTTTCCGACAAAACATTCGATCTTTGGAAACTGGAGTTCCCGTGGTTGATTTTGACTGATGAAGTTATGTATTTTGTCTTTTCTTCGTAGTAAAACACAATGTGTCCCTCAAATAATAAAGTTCAACAATATTTAGATAATAAAGTTCAACAAGATTTAGTGACTTACCAATATTATTTAATATTTATTTCACATATCAATGAATCATTCTGGAGACCTGAGGCGATCACACACATAAGCCTTTTGAGGTACTTACAGACATAAAAATCCATTTGATATGAATCCAGATAGTAATTTATTTTGTCTTGAAATGCATTGTATACTTAAGTAGTTAAAGGAAGGTAATTAAAAAAGATTAAAATTGTAAATTCAAAATAGTGCAGTAAAAGGAGCAAATGCTTATATTGAACAATTTGTTACTTTCTAATAATGTTTCCTGCTGCAAATACATCAACATGTTGTCATCATGATGAGCATTTCTCTTTTTTAAATTTACTCGTTGTGTTCATGGATACACAGGAAGTGTATATTGTTAAAGTCAGGGTTTTTAATTTACTTTTTAAACTGTAACATGGATACATAGGCAGTGGAATGCCTATTTAAGGTTAGAAGCATAATAAATAAGTTAAAAAAATTGACCTTCCTTATTTTGGGGTTGATGGGCTTCCTGTAGTGATTCACTCTTTAATCATTATTTTAGGAAGTGAAACATATTTGAGCCAAGTAATTATGTGGAGCTCTGTATTTCAATAAATTGAGGAGCTTCAGACTGTACGCAGAGAACTTGTGTAATTATTGGTGTGCATTTTTATTTGTTTCCTTTAGATGATAGTAGAAAAATAATTAACACTTAAACGCACACAGGGAAAAAATCTCTCGGTTTTTGTCTCCGTTTCCAACTTGACAACGGTGTTCTAATTATAGACCATAATATATATTTCTCAGCCATTCGGGCAAAGGTGCGCCGTCAGAATGCATGTGTTATCAAGATTGCCTCAAAAGCATCAGGTTTACATCATTTTGAACTTATATTGTATTTTTTTGTGAATATTCCATAGGCCACATGAAACCTCATAAATAATATCACTCTATCAATTCTTGGTCAAATCATCATATGGTCTCATCAATAATCTCCCATCAAATTTCAGTCAGATTCAAAACTGGGTAACATGGTCACAAAGATTTGTCACTACTTAACAGTTTAGAAAAATGTTGAGATCACATCAGAGGCAAATATTTTGTACAAGTTTATGAAACATCATCAGAACCTTTATCTCTATCGAAGACAGGTCAGGATCCAAACCGGGTCAACAGGTCAAATTATGGGAAAACATTGTTAATACAATAGTTTAGTAAGTGGTATAACAAAATGAATGTTCTTTTGCAATTTATTTTGGCTGGAATCTCAAATTCATGAATCGACTTTTTTTTTATTCAGTTAATTGGATATAGCCATAATAAAAAATGTCATGATTTGTGGTGCTATTACACATATATATGTTAAAATTGTATGTGATGTTCGGTTAAAGAGTATTTTTGGACTTCCCTTCTTAAAGATTGCAGCTGGGAAATGTTATAATCATTAAGTGGTAGAACAAGTATATACTTCATTACCATAAATTGAAAAGGGAAGACATCTAGTCAAAAATGCAGTTTTCCAAGGTTTTTGTTACTTAGAAATTACTTAGCACATTTCAGATATTAAACCCTTTACCCCATGTCGAGGCTTTCTGATGACATTTATGCAGACATCTTTAGAAAACATTTTGACTAAAGTAGAACTTAATCAAAGAAAGCAATTCAACTTTTGCCATAATATCTTCTTCTCCTTTTCCATGTATTATACCTTCATTTATTCAGATTCTTATATATTGTTTGCAAAGGTGTTTAAAGCCGTCTGCTGCAGATATGTTGTATGGTGGAAAAGGTTAATTAACAAACCATGAAACAAGCTTTAAAAAAATGAAGCAAAATTAGCTGATCTCAAATTTTACTATATTGTTTATAAACTTTGATTTTGAGATTTTAAGTTTTTACTCAAAGGGTAAAGTAAGACATGTGATACAAAGAACATAGTATTCAACAGTGCGGCTGGCATATTTAACCCGTTATGTTACTACATATGCATGTCTATTATTTTAAACAAATCCTGTTTTACCCATACATTTTTTACAATTATCCTTATACAACCAGTATATAACATTATAGATTGAACATTTTCAGGCCCTCATCCCCTTATAATAAGCTATTCTCCATTTGCCACAATGTATTGATCAACAAACAAGTTCCTCAGTAATTAAAATTTTAAGAAATGTTGACTATTAACATGTTAATATTAGCAAATAATCACACATTAAGAAAGTCTGCCCAAAAAACCTGTCAATCGATTAAGATGTCTCTTTTAAAATATATATGGACACAGATTATTTATAATCATAGAATAGACTAGATTGTCTAAAAACTGCTAAGTTTTAAAGCAAGTCTATTTTCAAATACATGTTCAAAATATTTCGTTACCAGTACTTTCAGTACTTTAATTAATCCATCCAAATGCGGATGGAGAAAGTGGATATTAATATGTAAAATGTTCATGCCTTGGTCTAAAAATAGAAATATGTCTGAAAGATTTTTTACATCTTGGTTATTACGATTATGTGAACCATTTAAATAATAAGGGGTTGTTGTGTTGGTGACAGCTTACTGTTAATCATTTATTTTGAAGTATGGATGGTTGTAACATTGTCATTGGAGTGCTCGCCACATCTGGTGAAAGGGATGATTATTCCTTAATTTGATTTTTTAATAACCATTGGGTTGTCACCTTTGAATGCATGCCTGTATTGAGGGGAATGCTGAAACATTTAAGGAAAGAAATTTCCATGCTTTTGACAAGTACTGAAAATTAAGCTCTATCTTTTGGTTCCATCACTAGTGTATTGTCGTTATAGATGTAGTCATTCTGTGAGCATATGTTTTGTATTTGTGTGTTTGTTTCTCGTACATTTTACAATGATAATGTTTCATTCTTCTTTTTGAGAATTAATAAAATTGCTATTTCTGTTCTTCCATTTTCTTTTAATTTCATGAGACAGTTGTTCATAATCTTGTACTATTGCCTCGCCATTGTCACCGTGAATGATTAACATGACATAATTGGCAAGATCTTGTATTTCCAATGATGTGAACAAGTTTCTTGTAATGTCTTCCATTTTTGCTCCAGGATGAGATGTAATTTGTCATATAACCTTTCACCTGAAATCCTTGATGGACCGATGTCTCTGGTTAACATAGTCCTCTAGGATGTAATCTTTGTGTGTCATCAAGGTTTGTCTTGGCATTCGAGTTTGTTGATTTTGACGATGGCTGATTAGAAGTACGTTGCATGTTGTATTATCTTTAAGTGTATTATGTTTCAATGTGTTTTTTCGTGGTCTTAACGTTATTTCTGGCCTAGGAAATTGATTAAGTGATTGTGAATGTTTATTTTTATTCCTTATTTCTTGCTTTAAGTCCAATAAGTCAGAATGTTTCCTTAGAAGCTTTTCATAAAATCTCTCCATTTGACTAGTGAATGTTGCCATATCATTTGATAGCTGTGATATGTAGACTATATTTTATTAGGTTTGTATAGTTAAGCTTATGTGTTTCATTCTTCAATTTAATGTTTTCATTTTTCCTCTAGAAGAAGCCATTTTTAAACTTAGATCATTTTCACCTGGGTAAACAAACCCGTTCTAGGCTTGGAAATTTACCTTGATCAAGGGCATTACACCGCGAACAACGCGACTGGGGATCGAACCCGGGACAACCGGTTTTAAATCCCAGACGCAAATGAGTCGGCCACCGTGGATTCCCTTGGGAAATGGGGAATTGCTCATGATGGGCAATTTGTCTTTTTTCTACTAAAAAAGTATACTTTCATTAGAGAGATTTCACATATTTCCCACAGATGTTTTAAAATTGTCTGTGGTCGAAAGAAAAAATATACAATAAATGAACAGATTGCATTCTTTTACACTTTTATAAAATATCAGAAATAAGTTTCAATCAGATTTAGTCGGCATGATACAGTAAATATTGTGCGTAGAAGAAGACTGATATTGACCGCCGAAGGGGGTAAAATCCTAAAGTTGCCATATTTTTGGAATTAAGCGTATGCCAACGATAGAATATGTTATATTGTTCTTGTCTTCTTTTTTCCGTTACATGTTTGCTTTTAAACTGATACCCATAAACTCAATAATATGTACTAGCAGAAAAAACAAATACCGAACGTTCGGTTTTGGTCTCACAACTTATTTATTCATGAACCAAATTTACTTAAATTCAACACGCGGAGACCTATGTTTACATGTACAGTGTAGTAAAATTCGGTCAAGCGTGATCTCGTGTAACATGTCGTGCAACACAATATCTATTTATCTGGAAATGACAAAAATCGTGCTTATGATTTGAAAACCATACAAAACTACACTTTAAAACCATTCACATCGACTGCCAACAATACGATTTGTAGACAAAATGGTGCACCTATCAGAAGTGGATATTGACAGTGCTATCTGCGTCATGTCGCTTAGCAGTTTACGGTTTATGAAATTATAATATAACGCTTGCTCCAGTGCCTCAGGATCAAAGAAAGTCTGGCTGACCGTCCTAGGCCGGGATGACCACGTTTTTAGACGCAACATCTATATAGAGAACCGTTAAGAGAACTGTTCATAGAAACACATGATAAACGGTTCACTTATCACCCAGACATGTCAAAGTCGTGTTTTGAGTCAATGGTTGTGACACAACGGTACTGGTGTCTGATGGCATGTATGCAATATCATTGTCTGTTAAAGCAAGCTGCTCTTCCGATTGGACGTGCAGTATCTGGGAGGGATAAGTCCTTTGTAGGCTTTTTATTTTATTGTTTATTATGTTGTTTTCGACATTTTTAGCTCACCTGAGCACGAAGTGCTCAAGGTGAACTATTGTAATCACGTTGTGTCCGTCGTCAACAATTGCCGTGTTGACACTCTACAATTTACATTTTACATCCTATCTCCATGAAAGCTTATCAGAACATTCCTTTCTATAACATCTTGGACAAGCATTAAACTCGGCCATATGAGATAAACAACTAGGTCACTAATTCAAATTGAAGAAAAATCTTGTTAACACTGGAGGCCGTATTTTATATTTAGGTTAAGTTCGAATATTGTTTCTAAAACTAGGTCACAAGTTCAAAATTGAAGGATAATAGTTATAACATTCTGAATATTTTTTATTTCTGCAATTTGAGGCTTTGTCAAGTGTTAAGCATTATAAATCTCATTGCATTATTAGGTGAGCAACCTAGTGCTATCATGGCCTTTTGTTTATGTTTTATCACGATCCCTTGGAACGCAAACCAGAAATAGGCTAGGAAATGTGCCTTGCTCAAGGGCACTCTACCATGACCGCCGCGCCACGAACGGGGCTCGAACCAGAGGCGCCCGGTCCTAAATCCCCGCCGCTAACCATTTGGTAAAAGTGGATCGTAGGCGTTTTGGTTTTATCACAATGGCAACATTTCCAACAGGTGATCTTAAACTAATAGTTCAGTGTTGCGTAATCCCAATATTGCCCAACTGGTATATTTTCACTACATCTGTGTTTATTTTACATATCCGTTTATTTGAATAAAGCCTGTCGTCAATGTGTGTAACCTTTCCTGTGCCGATAGTGCATATATTTTGATTGCTTGAGGTTCTTTATCAATATGTATTTGTTTACACAATTGTAACGTTGATGGCATCTTGTTGGTTAAAATGACTACAATTACATAGTTCTTTTGTTATTATTATACTTGAATGTGTTGTTATTGGACTTGAATTTGTGGTTAGTGCGTCCGTTAACATCGTAAAAAAACAGTTTGGCGTGATGCGTATTGATCAATAAATACACACTACACTTACGATAATAAAGATTTCGTATTAGCATATACGTATGTATGTATGTACATTTCTTTGTAATGACGCAACGTCTTTTCAGTTAGTATGTGTAGGTGTAGTAGAGCTTTTAAGGGTTTAGTTAATTTATGACAAAAGCTGGCGTGCTAGAAGGTGACCATGCCAAGGGAGGACAATAAGGAGCATCCGTCGCTAGGAGAAACATTTCGATCGAAACCACGGACAGAGCTAAACGCTGAACCCTTGAGACGCTAGAGACTATACATGTTAATTCAAAATAACAATTGGAATAACTACTTAGCTATTCGACAACAACCTTCCTCCCACCGGTACAAACATGGAAGTGAATAAGTTGAGGTGAGTCGCAATGTTCACGAACTTAAGCTAGAGCTTGAGAATAAAGCTCTAGACCAGCCTTTGTATTATCACCCATTAAATGCAAAACAAGGGGCATTCGTGACTGAACAAAATACATAATTTTGTATAAAGATCTCTTGCAGCTTAGGCCATGTATCATTGGTTCCGTCATATCGAGTCCGACTTCGCCTAGGGCAGATACGGATGAGCTAGCCACAAGTTTGCGAAACAGTATGTTTTTTTTTCAAAGATCCAATCTGGACGAAAGAAAAGAGTTTGGGCCTTGACGACCCATTGTCAGTTGTTTCTCTGCTTGACTTATTCATATGCTCGGAGCACGAGTGCTTTGAACTCACTTTATTTCACTATACTCGACGTTAATTTGTACAAAAGCACCCTAGGTTGTCTGAGAAAGTTACTCCCCAGTTTATGCTCCACTTCAGAAATGGCCTGGGTGATCATCTCATCTCTATTAGCAGACATCCTTTAATCTGAAATACAGAAAAAAGCTTCCGCTCGAAAAATACTCTATCTAAAAATCTAATATCAGTATATTTTATTATCAAAATTACATTAACTAGTACCAACGTAAAAACAAATTGTATTAAGATCTCAGATTAAACTGGGCATCAAGTTACAAAATACATATTTAAATATAAATGAAATCATATTCTTCGATAAACCTATATGCATATCCTTAATAAAATCAACCCTTCCATTAAACCATAATCAAGTAAAATCATACGCTGAGCGCCAATGGTCTACGTTGCGGACACTTGTACAGATCGGTACGTCTGACATGCCTGGGATTAACTCCCACACACTTGCTATGATACTACTCTGCACAAATATAACTCTATGACATGAGCTTCCCCCTCCCCCTCATTTTAGGATTTGCGACACAGGCAGTAAACTGGTTCCAGCAAACCATCCTATATCCCAAAGTTCTTTAAATACCAAGTTTAAAAAGGAGGGAGATCACTATCCTTACACATCTTCATTCTATCATGATGAGCAACTACTATCGAACACTTCAATTTAACCCCGTAAGTATATGCAGTGAATTTCTGAGTGATAACTTCACGTCCCTTCCAATAACTTTGGGTGAGGGGTTATCCATAATATAAACGACAACTGCAAATGGTTGGTCTAGAATGCTCAGACCATAGTCCCTTTTCATACGAAGAGTCGGTGATCAGGGTTTGTTTCAAGAGAGATTTCATGAGATTCACCCATACATACTTGAACATTTTGGCAATAATCGGAAACATCATCATTATTTTCACTACCTGCAGGAAATAATAAATAAAAATGGAGATTTATTGTCCTCCCTACTATCAACCTATTGGGTGTAAATCCTGTAGCCCTGTTAATACTTGCACTCAGGGCCCCTGAGATTTGCGGGACCCACACACCCCAGTCTCTTGGTACTATTTTAACAAAACAACGAACCGCTTCCATTAGTGTGCGATTACACGCTCAATCTGACGGTTACCCAAATGTATGTAAGGAGTTTTTTTTTATATTATCTTATGCATACCAGTTAACCTACAAAATTCCATCCTTGATCACTAAATATCTCAAAAGGGAAACCAAAGCAAGAGCAAAAGTCATTCACCAGAGCAGCCGCAGTCACCTCAGAAGATGGCAAAGATAACGTGATACATTCCACCCATTTTGTGAGCTGATAAATTACCATCAACATGTGCTCATTACCCATTGATGTTTTTGTTAAGGGTCATAGACAATCAATGTAAATTTGTTCAATTGGAGAACCACACTGATCTATTTTCAATGTTGCCCGATTTTTACGGGAAAGTTTATTGAATTGCTTACAAGCACTACAACCAAAGTTGTTCAATATCACTATCTAGGCAATACTAAACTTTATTTTCAGCGTATCCCTTGTACGAGTAATCCCTTGGTGCCCTCCTGATGGAATATCATTGGACATTTTCATAACCTCTAGTTTTAAAAGGTCTGGCACTACAAAACGGTTTACGTAATTTTCTTCAGATGTTTTCCAAAGCAGCCAATTTTCTATAAAAAAGGAAACCTTATTTATCCAATAGAACTGTGTTTCAAGATGCCATCCTCTTTCCCTATCAAAGACTGGAGTGGAAGCCCGTTCCGAAATTGAGGGAGTTATTACTCTATCCTCAAGCATTTGTTCTAAATGAGTCTCCTTTTTACTTGCAAACTCAATAGGCGTTCGCTTCATTTTCTGCTTCAAGGGTCGGGAGTCCCATGTATAAATCCAGTGTTCCAACAAATAAAAATTCCTAAATTTAGTTTAATTTCCGACCTCTCCAATGTGCCGTCCTTTTGATAACATGGTTGTACGACTCATTTGAATTATTAAACCATTGTTGGGGTAGCCAGGGATGTTTTAGTTTGGGGAGAAACATATGTTTCTCCAAATTGGTAAGTATCCGTTGTAAAAATGTCAAATGTGGATGTGTATTGGATAATTCTTGGGCCATTTGTGTGAATGTGGTTGCAGTTTCAGCACTTAAGATACCATTAGGACCGCATAGTTTACAAATAATGCGGTTAACCCAAGCTTGTGGAAGACACATCCTGAGGTTATTTACCGCATTATCGTTCAAATGTTTCTCACAAAGCACTCTTGTGGCTTTTTGGAAACATATGGCAATGGCTTTACAAGACGAAAACACTTCATCAAAACCAAAATAATTTACTCTGGTCGATGTCACTTAACTTACCCTGTAAGTGAGACATGAACTTGTGATAAGAATCAATGTTCCCGTCCCAGTGCAGAAGAATTGGACTGGATATGAATGGCTGTGTTTTTAATGCAGCTTTATGCTCTTGGAACATAGTGGAGTGACAAAGCAAGAGCTTGAGTTGAAGGTTCTGTCTATACCAATGACCAAACCTGTCAATATTGCCATATGCGTATCTGTATAGAAAATAAGACTAGGGTTTTTTGCTGGATTAGTTGTTATCACTTCTTTAATGAATTTACTGTCCAAAACCATATCTAAAGCCCCCAAAACGTAATTTGGCACGTTTTGTCGGTGTGTGTAATTGGAACGTTTTTAGCGTTGTTCATGATAATTTGCATTATGCACAAAGCGAATGCCAATTGGATCATCGGATGTTGCAAAATTCACATCCAAACTGGTGGCCTGTGGTGGTTTATTATTGTCTTAGCCCTGTCAGACTAATGATGTATGTTTGCAGGCCTTTTGTCGATATGGTACTTTTGTAAATCGCGCATTACCATGAAAATAAATATTTGCGTTTCAAATTTGTTGGACCTCTTGTTCAAAGTAACCTCCATTCTCTATATTACGTCCCCGTGATTAATTTCCACTCAATCTGGTTTACTGTCGCCTGCATATGCTTCTTGTTCAAAGTAGCCCCCCATGTTCAAAGTCACCCCAGTTTACGGTAATCTCTTTTCAATATTAACATTTTCTGATGAACACCTGGAGCGGAACCATATCTGATTTTCATGATGCATAACTCAAAAAGATTCACTTCGTTTTTAGCAGAATATATAAATAACAGGAATAGTCATAACTTTTAACTTTATCTGAAGTTTGAAGGTGGAGTGTATTTATTCGATAGGCAGTTCACAAAGTTCATTGACTCAATTATAATAATGCTGCCACTACATGTGTTTGATGACAGCTCGGGCGCTGGTTTTCTGTTTATTGTCGCATGTGCAAAACAAGATTATATCGGTTTCATCAGAAAACAGTCGTTTTATCCAACTGCGTCAGGAGAGGAGAAAGAGACCTTTATTTTTAATGTCCCGGACTTACCTCTCTGCTGGTCTTGTGCGTCTCTCAAATTGCCTTTCTCAACTAGTTTGGCAAAGTTGGCTTTAAATAAAGCTACACATCTTCTGCACATCTGCTGACGTCCCTGGATCTTCTGTTTCTGCTGACGTCTCTGTAGGTTCTGCTGACGTTTTTCAAGATGGCGTCGAAATTACGTTGAAATAACGTTGACCCCGTGATTGAGTGGAACCAGCGATACCATGAGAACAGAGAAGACATTGCTTGACATATTTTGCTAAAATTAAGCACAATTTGCTTGTATCTAGCAAATTCGACAACTTTTCTCAGCATAGATAACATATGTGTCAGTGGTAAATTACCCGGCTACTAAATCACCTTTACCCGGCTACTTTAAACAGCATTTACTTTTTGTTATCTCGACATTTATTTTCCTAATTATCTACGTTTAAACCACGAGGTATTGCAACGTAATGGATGATGATAATCTTGATTTTCCCCCGACGCATTTTTCTCTCTCTCGACAATTAAGAGTGATTTTTGGTTTTCCAATTTGTCTACTTATGAAACCACAAGACAATGCGCGTATTGCGAGGTTATGCTTATCCCTGTAGGTAGTATGGATTTTTTCCGCTACGACTTTTCACGACAGGTTTTTGTAGTTTACGATTGCGTACATTTTCATAATACATAAGTGGTTTATCTGGGTCGTACATCGTAGATCAACCATTCAAAACACATACAGTATTGTCTTATCTGGGTAGTAGATCGTAGCTCAACCAATGGAAGGAAACACATACAACACTTGTTGATCTAGGATGTGCGACAAAGGCAGTCAACTGGTTCCAGCAAACCATCCTCTGTCTCAACATTCTTTAAATACCTAGTTTAAAAAGGAGGGAGATCACTATCCTTACACATGGTCATTCTTCATGATAACCAACTACTAGTCTATCTGTACCAATGACCAAACCTCTCAATATTGCTGTTCTAAGCATTGGTATCTGGGTATCTGTATAGAGAATAAGGCTAGGGTTTTTTGCTGGATTAGATTTTTTAAAGTTTTTTTTTGCGTTGTTCATGATTATTTGCAATATGCGCACAGCGACTGTCAATTGGATCAACGGATGTTGCAGAATTCACATCCATCCTGATGGCCTGTGGTGGTTTATTATTGTCTAAGCCCCGTCGAACTAATGATGTATGTTTGGAGGACTGTTGGCGATATGGTACTGTTGTTAATCGCGCATTACCATGGAAATACATATTTGCGTTTCAAATTTGTTGGACCTCTTGTTCAAAGTAGCCCCCATTCTCTATATTGCTCTCCCATGATTAATTTCCAATGTCTTTTCAATATTAACATTTTCTAATGAACATCTATCTGGAGCTAAGCATTATCTCAAAAAGATTCACTTCTTTTTAGCAGAATATATAAATGACAGGAATGGTCATAACTTTTAACTTTATCTGAAGTTTGAAGGTTGAGTTTTGGTATGCAGTTCACAAAGTTCATTGACCCCATTATAATAATGATACCGCTACAGGTGTTTGATGACAGCCTTAATGCTGGTTTTCTGTTTATTGTTGTATGTGCAAAACAAGACTATATCGGTTTCATCCGTTAGTATCTACATAGAAGAGTAGTCCTAAATATATTCCACGACAGCACGCGATATTACTGGTTCACTGTCGAACCACGTGATTCGTCTCTTGAATTCAGGGCTTCTCACTAGGGTTGAATATTTGAGTCTTGCAATAACATTCCTCTTACCGTGACATTTTATTTAATGATGTTTTTCAACAGTTGTGTTACAAACACATTTGAACTTACAATCATCAGAGCCGTTTAGAAATTCACAGTTCATGGAAACACATGAGCAACGGTTTACTTATCCCCCAGACATGTCAAAGTCGTGTTGAGTCAATGATTGTGACACAACGGTTCTTGTGTCTGATGGCCCGTATGCAACTCCATTGTCGATTAAAGCAAGCTGCACTTCCGATCGGAACTGCAATATCTGGTAGGGATACATCCTATGTAGGCTTTTGTTTATTGTGTTTTATGTTGTTTGCAACATGTTTAGCTCACCTGAGCACGAAGTGCTCAATGTGAGCTTTTGTGATCACATTTTATCCGTCGTCCGTCGTGCTACATTCTGCATCATATCTTAATGAAAGTTTATCAGAACAATCATCTCCATCAAATCATGGACAAGTGTTAAACTGGGTCATATGAGGTAAAAGACTAGGTCACTAGGTCAAATTGAAGTAAAATCTTGTTAACACTCTGGAAGCCGCATTTTTGACTTGAGCATGTTGAAATTTTATAAACTTTATCGGAATGTTTGTCTGAATTTTATCTATGTTAAGTTCTATTTAACTCTCTTAAGACTTTTTATTTTAGCAGTTTGAGACTTTGTTATGTGATTTGCATTATAAATATCATTGCATAACTCAGGTAAGCGATATATGGCCATCATGGCCCTCTTGTTTATGTTATATCACGGCCACAGAACATTTGTTCATGATCCCTGCGAACACAAACCAGTACTAGGCTAGGAAAAGTGCCTTGTCCAAGGGCACTCCACTATGACCGCTGCACCGCGAACGGGGATCGAGCCAGAGGCGCCCGGTCCTTAATTCCCGACGGTAACCATTCGGTAAAAGCGGATCGTAGGCGATTTCGTTTCATCACAATTGTATACATTTCCATTGTTTTGTCTATGGCGAAGCGGATAATTTCCCTACGTGTTTACGGTTACCATTTTGAAGGATAAGCTTGGGCGAGTGGCTTGACAGTTGATCCAACACGTGATCTGGTTTCAATGACTACAATCATATATTAATTTTGTTATTATTGAACTTGAATTTGTTGAAGCAGAGGACTTTTTAAAAATATATGTGTTTTGTTTAATATTGGTTTTACGCCGTTCTCAACATTATTTCAGTTTTATCATGACGACAGTTAACTTATTCAAGATACCTGGGTAAACAAACCAGTTCTAGGGTTGGACATATACCTTGATCAAGGGCATTCCACCATGAACAACGCGACTGGGGATCGAACCCGGATCGCCCGGTTCTAAATCATCGAGGCAAATTAGTCGGCCACCGTGGATTCCCTTGGGAAATGGGGAATTGCTCAAGATGAGCTCATAAAGTAGACGTCCATTTAAAGAGAGATTTCACATATTTCCAACAGATGTTTTAAAATCGTCTGCTGCAGATTCTGTCTATGTTCGAAAGAAAAAAAAATATACAATAAATGAACAGATTGCATTCTTTTACACTTTTATAAAATATCAGAAATAAGTTTCAATCAGATTTAGTCGGCGTGATACAGTAAATATTGTGCGTAGAAGAAGGCTGATATTGACAGCCGTAGGGATTAAACTCCCAAATTTTCCAATTGTTGTGGAATTAAACGTATTCCAACGAAAGAATATATGTTATATTGTTCTTGTCTCCTATTTTTCCGTTACATGTTTGCTTTGAAACCGATACCCATATATTCAATAATATGTACTAGCGGAAAAAACAACAACCGAATGTTCGGTTTTGGTCTCACAACTGATTTATTCATGAACCAAATGTACTCAAATTTCACACGCGGAGACCTGTGTATACATGTACAGTGTAGTAAGATTCGGTCAAGCATGATCTCGAGCAATATTTCGTCCAACACAATATTTATGTATCTGGAAATGGCAAAAATCGTTCTAATGATTTGAAAACCATACCAAACTACACTTTAAAACAATTCACATCGACTGCCAACTAGATGATTTGGAGACAAAATGGTGCACCTATCAGACGTGTATAGTGACAGAGTTATCTGCGTCATGTCGCCTAGTAGTTTACGGTTTATGAAATAATGATATAACGCTTGCTCCAGTGCCTCAGGATTAAAGAAAGTTTAGCTGACCGTCCTAGGCAGGGATGTCCACGTGTTTAGACGCAACGTCTATATAGAGAACCGTTAAAAGAACAGTTCATATAAACACATGAGAAACGGTTCACGCATCCCCCAGACATGTCAAAGTCGTGTTTTGAGTCAATGGTTGTGACACAACTGTACTGGTGTCTGATGGCCCGTATGCAATATAATTGTCGGTTAAAGACAGCTGCACTTCCGATTGGACGTGCAGTATCTGGGAGGCATACATTCTTTTAGGCTTTTTATTTTATTGTTTTCAACATGTTTAGCTCACATGAGCACGAAGTGCTCAAGGTGAACTATTGTAATCACATTTTGTCCGTCGATCAAAATTGCCGTGTTGACACTCTATACAATTTGCATCCTATCTCCATGAAAATTTATCAGGACATTCATATCCACAAAATCTTGGACAAGTATTACACTCGGCCATATGAGATAAACAACTAGGTCACTAAGTCAAATTGAAGGGAAATCTTGTTAACACTGGAGGGCGTATTTTAACTTGAGCTTGTTGAAACTTTATCAGAATGTTCGTCTTAATGATATTTAGGGTAAGTTCGAATATTGATTCTAAAACTAGGTCACAATAGCTACAAGACCAAATTGAAGGATAATAGTATCAACATTCTGAATATTTCATATTTCTGCAGTTTGAGACTGTCATGTGTTTTGCATTATAAATCTCATTGCATAACTCAGGTGAGCGATCTAATGATATCATGGCCTCTTGTTTATATTTTATCACTATCTATGGGAACACAAACCAGAAATAAGCTAAATAAGCAGAAATAAATTTGCATTGCCCAAAGGCACCATTACCGCCACGCCACGAAAGGGGCTCGAACCAGAGTCGCCCGGTCCTAAATCCCCGCCGCTAACCATTCGGTAAAAGCGGATCGTAGGCGTTTTCGTTTTATCACAATGACAACATTTCTATTGTATTGTATATGGCGAAACGGATACCATTTTAAAGGATACGGTCGGGCGAATGACTTGACAGTTGATCCAGCAGGTGATCTTAAACTAATAGTTAAGTATTTCCTAATCCCAATATTGCCCAACTGGTATATTTTCACTACGTCTGTGTTTATTTTAAATATCCATTTATTTGAACAAAGTCTGTCAATGTGTGTAACCTTTTCTGTGCCGATATTACATATCTTTTGTTTGCTTGGGGGTCTTTATCAACATGTATTTGTTTACACAATTGTAACGTTGATTGTATCTTGTTTGTTAAAATGACTACAATTACATAGTTCTTTTGTTATTATTGTACTTGAATGTGTTGTTATTGGACTTGAATTTGTGGTTAGTGCGTCCAATCACATCGTACAAAAACAGTTTGGCGTTATGCGTATTGATCAACAAATACACACTACACTTACGATAATAAAGAGTTCGTATTAGCATGTACGTATTTATGTATCCACGTTGTTTTTGTAATGACGCAACGTCATTTCAATTATTATGTGTAGGTGTAGTAGAGCTTTTAAGGGTTTAGTTAATTTACGGCAAAGACATATATAACTATTTCTTTCTCTCTCTTTCTCCCAACGTTCGCAATTGTACGGAAAGGGCAGTCAGTGTTGTAGAAGCTAAACATTTGGTCACGTGAAACATATATAGTAAAGTAAACAATTATCTAGAGAACTAAATCCAAATTCAGAAATTAATAATAATTGAGGCTATGGAAAACGATACCATCTCCGGGCATTCTCTAAGGTGGACTTCGTGATCTCTCCATATTCGGTTCCCCTTGTCTGAGCAACTTTTCTCCAATATAACCTGAAAAGGCTGGCGTGCTAGAAGGTAACCACGCAAAGGGAGGACAATAAGGAGCATCCGTCTCGAGGAGCAACATTTCAATCGGAAACACGGACAGAGCTAAACGCTGAACCCTCGAGAAGATAGAGACTATACATGTTAATCCAAAATAACAATTGGAATAACTACTTAGCCATTCGACAACAACCTTCCTCCCACAGGTAAAAAAATGCAAGTGAAAAAGTTGAGCAAAGCCGCAATGTTAACGAACTAAAGTTAGAGCTCGAGAATAAAGCTTTAGACCAGCCTTTGTATTATCATCCCTTAAATGCAAAACAAAATACATAATTTTTATAAAGATCTCTTGCTGCTTAGGACATGTATCATTTGTTTCCATCATATCGAGTCCAACTTCGCCTAGGGCAGATACGGATGAGCTAGCCACAAGTTTGCGAAACAAGATATTTTTTTCTAAGATCCAATCTGGACGAAAGAAATCATTAACCTCGGTTTGGGCCTTGGCGACCGATTGCCAGTTGTTTCTCTGCTTGACTTATTCATATGCTCGGAGCACGAGTGCTTTAAACTCATTTTCTTTAACAATACTCGCCCCTTATTTGTACAAAAGCTCCCTAGGTTGTATGAGAAAGTTATCCCCCAGTTTATGCTACACTTCAGAAATGGTCTGGGTGATCATCTCATCTCTATTAGCAGACGTACTTTAATCTGAAATACAAAACAAAAAACATCTTCTGCTCGAAAAATACTCTATCTAAAAATTTAATATCAGTTATTTAATAAATAAAGGTATATTTTATTAGCAAAGTTACAACATAAATCAAATTGTATTACGATCTCAGATTAAACTGGGCAACAAGATACATATTTAAAACTAAATAACAAATAACTAAATAAAGACATCATTCAATGAAATCATATTCGTCGATAAACGTATATGTATATCCTTAATAAAGTCAACCCTTCCATTAAACCATAATCAAGTAAAAGCATACGCGGAGCGCCAGTGGTCTGCGTTGCGGAAACTCGTACAGATCGATACGTCTGACTTGACTGGGATTAACTCCCACACACTTACCATGGTACTACTCTGCACAGGTTGTACACTATAACATGAGCCCCCTCCCCCAGTGTAGGATTTGCGACAAAGGCAGTACACTGGTTCCAGCAAACCATCCTTTGTCCCAAAATTCTTTAAATACCTAGTTTAAAAAGGAGGCAGATCACTATCTTTACACATCTTCATTCTATAATGATGAGCAACTACTATCGATCGCTTCAATTTAACCCCGTAAGTATAGGCCGTGAATTTCTGAGTGATAACTTCAGGGCCCTTCCAATAACTTTGGGTGAGGGGTTATCCATGATATAAACGACAACTGCAAATGGTTGGTCTAGAATGCTCAGACCATAGTCCCTTTTCATACGAAGAGTCGATGATTCCAGTTTCAAGAGCGATTTCATGGGATTCACCCATACATACTTTGAACATTTTGGCAATAATCGGAAACATCTTCATTATCTTCACTACGTAGGAAATAATATATAAAAAAGGGAGATTTATTGTCCTCCCTACCAACAACGTATTGGGTGTAAATCCTGTAGCCCTGTTAATACTTGCACTGAGGGCCCCTGAAATTTGCGGATCCCACACACTCCAGTCTTTGGATACTATTTTAACAAAACAACGAACCGCTTCCATTAGTGTGCGATTAAACGCTCAATCTGAAGGTTACCCGAAGGTCTGTAAGGAGTTCTTTCTTTACCGTATGCATACCAGTTAACCTACATAATTATGCAAACAATGTACTTTCAAAATTCCATCCTTGATCACTAAATATCTCAAAAGGGAAACCAAATCGAGATCAAAAGTCATTCACCAAAACAGCCGCAGTCACCTCAGCAGATGGCAAAGGTAACGGGATAGATTCCACCCATTTCGTGAAATGATCCACTACCATCAAAATGTGCTCATTACCCCTTGATATTTCGTTAAGGGTCCTAGAAAATTATTGTGGATTCGTTCAATTGGAGAACCTGACTGATCAATTTGCAATGCTGCTCGATTCTTACGGGAAGGTTTATTGAATTGATTACAAGGACTACAACCAAAGTTGTTCAATATCACCATCGAGGCAATACCAAACTTTATTTTTACCGTATCCCTTGTGCGAGTAGCCCATTGGTGCCCTCCCGATGGACTATCATGGGACATTTTTATAACCTCTAGTTTTAAAAGGTCTGGCACTACAAAACGTTTTTCGTTATTTTCTGCAGATATTTGCCAAAGTAGCCAATTTTCTATGAAAAAAGACTCCTTATTTATCCAAAAGAATTGTGTAGCAGGATTAGCACTCCCATCCCTTTTCCTTATCAAGACTGGAGTGGAAGCCTGTCTCGAAATTGAGAGAGTTATTACTCTATCTTGAATCATTTTATTCTAAATGAGCCTCCTCTTTACTTGCAAACTCAATGGGATGTTGTAGTTTGGGGCGAAACATATGTTTCTCCAAATTGGTAAGTATCCGTCGTAAATATCAAATGTGGGTGTGTATTGGATAATTATTGTGCTTTTTGTGTGAATGTGGTTGCAGTTTCAGCACTTACCATTAACCGAATAGTTTACAAATAATGCAGTTAACCTCAGGTTGTGGAAGACACTTCCTGAGGTCCTTTCAAACATTTCCCACAAAGCACTCTTGTGGCTTTTTGGAAACATATGTCAATGGCTTTACAAGCCGAACACACTTCATCAGAACCAAACTGATTTACTCTTGTCGATGTCACTCAACTTACCCCGCAAGTGAGACATGAACTTGTGATAAGAATTAATGTTTCCGTCCCAGTGCATAAGAATTGGACCAAGCATGACTGGATTTGAATTGCTGTGTTTTAAATGCAGATTTATGTTCTTGAAACATAGTGTAGTGACAAAGCAAGAGCTTGAGTTGAGGTTCTGTCTACACCAATGACCAAACCTGTCAATAATGCTGTTCTAAGCATCGCCATATCTGGGTATCTGTATAGAGAATAAGACTAGTTTTTTGCTGGATTAGTTGTTATCACTTCTTCAATGAATTTACTGTCCAAGACCATATTTAAAGCCCCCAAAACGTAATCTGCCACATTATTTCGGTGTGTGTAGTTGGAATGTTTTTAGCGTTGTTCATGATTATTTGCATTATGCACAAAGCGAATGTCAATTGGATCATCGGATGTTGAAACATTCACATCCATCCTGATGGCCTGTGATGGTTTATTATTGTCTAAGCCCTGTCGAACTAATGATGTATGTTTCGGGGACTGTTGGCGATATGGTACTGTTTTAAATCGCGCATTACCATGGAACTACATATTTGCATTTCAAATTTGTTGGACCTCTTGTTCAAAGTAGCCCCCATTCTCTTTATTGCTTCCCCGTGATTAATTTCCACTCAACCTGGTTTAGTGTCCCCTGCATATGCTTCTTCTTCAAAGTAGCCCCCATGTTCAAAGTCACCCCAGTTTACGGTTATCTCTTTTCAATATTAACATTTTCTAACGAACATCTGGAGCGGAAGCATTATCTGTTGTTCAAGAAGCGTAATTCAAAAAGATTCACTTCTTTTTAGCAAAATATATAAATGCCAGGAATAGTCATAACTTTTAACTGTATCTGAAGTTTGAAGGTTGACTGTATTTATTTGATATGCAGTTCACGAAGTTCATTGACCCCATTATAATAATTCTGCCGCTACAGGTGTTTGATGACAGCCTGGGCGCTGGTTTTCTGTTTATTGTCGCATGTGCAAAACAAGACTATATCGGTTTCATAGGTTATTATCTTCATAGAAAAGTAGTCCCCAATATATTCCACGACAGCACGCGATATTACAGGTTCACTGTCGAACAACGTGATTCGTCTCTTGTATTCAGGGCTTCTCGCTAGGGTTGAATAATTGCGTCTTGCAATACCAATACTAGATGTACTTCAATATTGCACCATCCCGTATAAAATATTTATTAAGAAAGTACAATTCGTTAATAAATCATACTGCTTTTCAATGTTTAGAACAGCAGTTATATGGTGACCCTGGGATACCTGTTGAGATGGACTACATCCATTGCCATGTTTGTCACATCTACAGAACCATCCGGCGACTGCATGAATAAATTTCTTTTGAGACAGAGATGTCCTCGGAATTACCACCAGCTCATTCAGGCAACTGATCCAAGGAATCTCTGTTTGAGAAAGACTTTTCTATTGAATAACCAGTCCCCTCTGGAGACTGAATGAATGAATTTCTTTCTGAGACAGAGATGTCCGCGGAATTACCAGCACCTTCAGGAAACTGAACCAAGAAATCTCCTGTCTGATAAAGACTTTTCCACCAAATGACTGAGCAAAGAAATATATTCCTATGAAAGAGATTTCAGACATATTTCCAGTCCCTTTATGCGCCTGCAGGAAGGAATTGATGACACCCTTGAAATCAGAATCCAATTCAAAATATAGGAAAGTGCATGTAGATGTTGTGGGAGAGCTGGTGCTAACCAATAGAAGAAATGATCATGGTCATCCAAGCAGACTAGGGACACCGTGTTCATTTCTAGTAACGGCACAAGTAGCAAGGCATTTACAATTCGTCGGTACCAAACAACAGGGTCTTAATTGGTCTACTTGTAACGGTACTGGCAGCGTGCATTTTCCAAGATCACGAATAACAGCCAGGCTGGGCACACTGTTGCGTAGCATCAAACAATGAGGAACTGAATTCCGGGATCATTGATCTGGCATGAGCACGTTCTTAATATGAACTATGCTCATTCATTTCAAAAAAATGTTTTCAGTGTGAGTTCGGCAGCTGCAAATTCAATTACCATCACCGAAAACAGCAACTCATTCAGTAGCTGTCTTGCAGTCAAGTATTGTGCCGAATTGTGATACAAGACTGGCTTAGTATAAGCAGCATGTAACGACTCGTCTCGAATGAATATTCGTTCGAGACGAACAGCTTCCTCCAGTAATGTCTGTTAGCTTAACAGTAGGCTAAAAGCCATTCTGATTTCTTTATCTATATAAAGCTAAAAGCTCATGTTATCCAAACATTATATTAAAAGCCATTCTGTTTGCTTCAGCTGTGTAGAGCTAAACGGTTTTGTTATCCAAACAGTAGGCTATACGTCAGTCTGTTTGCTTCATCTGTATCGAGCTTAAAGCTCACTTTAAGTTCCAATGTAGTTTTCATGGACATCTAAAAGATCGTCCACACATGACATCCTTTATTGCAGAGAATCTAAATATCTCTCTGTACTAATTCATTGTTACTCAAGTTACTTGCGGCATTCTCTACATTGCTTCCCTGTGATTAATTTCCACTCAACCTGGTTTATTGTCCCCTGTATCTGCTTCTTTTTGATACATCTTAGGCAAATCCGCAGGCTGAATACCAGCTCTGTATTATGAACACGGACTTAAAGGATCTGGAATCACTGAAAATGCCTCTGCATTTCCGTGTTTAGCTCCTGGTCGATGCTTTCCCTCCATCCATCGAGGGAGCTGGTCCTAAGGTTCTTGAAACCTCAACAACCATTTCAAGCTGCAGTGCGTCTGTCCTCATCGTTAGAGTTTACACAACAGATAATACCTAAATTGTCGAGTAAACCTCGCGATGACAAGTAGCTCTTTCGGGTGGTGCAGTACTTCTTCTGTTCTGGAGTCAAGGAGAAACTACTAAATGACCCCCTTTTACCTACAGCTACTTGTGAAGCGTCTATAACCAATATAATACCGATTTTACTACTTCGAAAGCTTGCTGTTCAACTTTCCCCATTTGAACGGATTATTCTCGGTTAATTTGTACAGCCGCTGTACTGTGCTTTTCCTGCTTTGGCTGACTAGAAGCCAAGCCAGATGCCAGATCGTGATCTTCTGTTGGCCTAAAAGCTATCTCAGAACTTTGATCCTCTATTAGAATTGCTTCTTCCTTATGTGCAATTGCAACAACTTAATTCTTGAATGTCTTGAAATTGTCTGTTTGATTTACTAAGCAAATGCAATGAGATCATTGTAATTGCGATATAATCACAACAGTCTTGCTCACCCCAATTCATGACAGACATGTAACTTTTAAAGGTTCTCTTAACGGAAAGCCAACTATTCTTACCGTTATAACATATACTTGTTGATAACCTGCTTACATCTCCACGTACTTCATTGGAGTCATGTCTAAAAGACACATCACGCATTGTAGTAGAATGACTACGCTTTCTTGGACAACCATTGTAATGACTTGAATGGCAATAAGGTGAACATGACATAGAACTTGAGCGTGAACTAGACAAACCTGAGTTTCTAGATCGACTAGGTGTTCGAGTTGTTCTTGATCTTAAACCATGATGAGCTAGAACTGGGCTCCAAAAGAACAGATGCAGCTGACTTTTCTTATCACACCTTTCAGGATGCCCCAAGTCATGTCTAGAAGACTGTCGACCTGTTGTCATTCAATTATCAGATTTGGATCTAAAATACCTCAAACCATTCTTAACACCCTCACTGATTGCAAGCTGTATTTGCATCTTCAATTTCAGCCTCTAAATCAACCATTGAAACGTCCACTTAAGTCATACATACTTTGGCACGCTAAAATCCTACATAATGTATCTGGAACCTACCCGCATAACCATAAGCAAAAATGCTTGCTTGGTCACCTGGTCATACTGCTTAACTAGAGCATTGTCCTTCTATGTGCCTATTCCTGGGATCAGCTGAAGTTCCTCATCCGACACAGCATTAATTTTGACATGAGCCATAGCTTTAGAATGAGTTCTTCAGGCATAAGACAATATGAATTTCTACTCTATCTCATGGAACTCTCACACGTCAAACACTAAAAGTATTTTACTAATGGCTTAAATCAAACAAAATGTTTTCTTTAAGGAACTGTAACCACGTCTGTAATTCAAAAGAATAACTTATTAATTTTGGGTCTAAGTTGAAAACTGACGTCGAGCCACGAAAATCGACGACACTACGGTTGCCAAAAACTGGCCAAATTCGAATTATCCTCGTCGCCAATAAAGTGACCTGGTATATCTCTAAAAAATTGGTGGAACTACAGGGTGCTATACCTGAATGTCCTGTGATTGGTGCTTTCTATTTATTCGTTGTATTGTGGTACAACTTTCGTTCATAACAGCTGGTAGACAAAGTGACCTCCCCTATGAGCTGGTTTCCCATATAGATTATTCGCGCCACTATGGGTTCGAGCTTTGTGCACACGTCACAACAATAACAATTTAATGTGAAATTCGGTTTCAGCTTTACATGGATCTTCACTTGATACGTCATACTTTCCTAATAGAAACAACGTTCGTAAACGTATGATTCTTTTCTCGAAAACAATGCAGAGAATAGTATTAGGTATGCTTTTTCAGATTAAACGCAAGGTTGGTGAGATGTTTACTGCTTTTCATTCGAATTTTCTTTGATAACTCTGCTCTGAAAATGTTTTAAACGTGCTAAGCAACACATGGTTAGAAACAATTTCAAATGTCCACAACATGAATACCAAATTCCTCCATAGCGTCTTTAATGGTATGGAAGTGTTCATCCCGATATTGACAAATAATGGATGAATCCACGATGCTTTCTTTTTGAGTCCGGTGGTAGAAGATTGCCTGATTTTCGAGTCACATTTTCAAATGCTCTGACTAGGAAGAACACGTTTTCACTTTGTTAGCTTGACTTTTTGAAGAAAAGGCTTGCTATACTACTCGCCTCGATGTCTGCGTCGGCGTTGATGTCACACCTTGTTTAAGGTTTTTGTACCAATTCCTGTTTGGTCAAAACCATTACAGATATTGCTTTGAAACTTACAACACTTATTCAACATCATTACCTCCATCAACAGAAAGAGTACATAACTCTGTAAGAACTATGGCCCTATTTTTACTTAGGATTTTGGTTAATTGTTTGTATCAATTTACTTTTTTCCAGAACCATCACAGATATTCAACATCATTATCTCCATCTACAGAAAGAGTACATGTACATAACTCTGTAAGAACTATGGCCCTTTTTTTACTTAGATTTTTGGTTAATTTTTTGTATCAATTTACTTTTTTCCAGAACCATTACAGATATGGCTTCGAAACTTACAACACTTATTCACCATCATTAACTCCATCAACAGACAAGAGAACATAACTCTGTAAACATTATGGCTCTTTTTCGACTTAGAATCTTGGTTAAGTTGTTTGTACCAATTCTCTTAAATCATTACAGATATTGCTTTGAAACTTACAACACTCTTATTCACCATCATAACCTCTATCAAACAAGAGTACATAATTCTGTAAAGATTTTTGTAAAGATGATGGTCCTTTTTCAACTTAGAATTTTGGTTAAGTTTTTTGTTCCGATTTACTATTTTTCAAAACCATTACAGATATTGCTTTGAAACTTACAACACTTATTCACCATCATCACTTCTATCAACAGATAAGAATACATAACTCTGTCAAGACCTTTTTAAGAATTATGGATTTTTTTCGACTAAGAATTTTGGTTAAGTTTTTTGTAACAATTTACCTTTCTTTCAAAACCATTACAGATATGGCTTCGAAACTTACAGTATTTATTCATCATTATTAACTCCATCAACAAACAAGAGTACATAACTCTGCCAAAATTTTGTAAGAATTATGGCCCTTTTTCGACTTAGAATTTCGGTTAAGGTTTTTGTACCAATTTACTTATTTTCAAAACCATTACAGATATGGCTTCGGAACTTACAACACTTATTCATCATCATTAACTTCATCAACAAACAAGTATATACTTCTGTGAAGATGTTTGTAAGAATTATGCCCTTTTTTCGACTAAAAATTTCGGTTAAGTTTTTTGTACCAATTTCGAAACTTACAACACTTATTCACCATCATTACCTCCAGCAACAGACAAGAGTTCATAACTCTGTTAAGGTTTGTGTAAGAATTATTGCCATTTTTAGCCTTAAAATTTTGGTTAAGTATTTCGAACCACCCCACTTTTTTTCAAAACCATTAGTGATTTAGGTTATTCACTTACAATACTTATTAATCATCATTACCTCCATCAACCGACAAGGGTACATTATTTGTCAAGTTTTGTTTAAGAATGATAGCCCTTTTTCGATTTATAATTTTGGTTTAGTTATTCATACCAAATCAAAACAATAAGAGATATAGCTTAAATACTTACAACTATCTTTTTACCATCATTACCTTCACCAACAGCCAAGAGTGCATAACTCAGTAAAGGTTTTTGTAAGAATTATGACTCTTTTTCGACTTATAAAGGACTTTACTTATAAATAATATTATACAGTACTGTAGTATATTTGTTACAGATTCTTAATCGCAAGGGAATTAAAAACTAGAGTTGTCGGAGGACAGCGCGCTCAACTTTTTTGTGCCTGCAAATAAAACAGATAAAACATAACTGCCATGGTACAAAGATAGCGGGAAAGTTATTCCGTAACTCTACCTGCGTCTGTCTGTCAAGGCAACCCATTATCATTTAGAAGACGCACCAGTGTATAAGGAGGGATGGCGAATTCATAGGTTCCACGACGAATGCCTGTGGCTTGTCAGTGCCCATCACTCTACACAGATCCTCTCCTGCTCTGATGAACTGCTGATTTGTAACCTTTAACAGCTGCCCTGTATCCAAACAGCTCACTATTTGGTGAGCTTACGGGAGAAGCAGCTTTAATCGTGATCTGAAGATCTCTGTAGTGGGTCCGGGTCTATCGTCCATGATTCCCGGGAGTTGCGAACTGAACGCATTGGACCTTGACTGGACTGGTTGTTTAGCTAGGGACCAGGTATCATGGTATCCTCTCCACCTTAATGTGAAGGACCACGGTTGTCCCTTTCACGCTTTCTCTGGTGTTTTGAAGATCCCATGGTACTTTCCCTTGAGTGGTGACCATGTTTCCTCCCTCTTCACTCCTTTCGCGAGTCACACGACCTCCAATTAACCCTTTCTGGCTTCTAGTCCGTGGCTGTGGATGGTGCTCTGTCCGCATTAATATGTGAAGTTATGTCCTCGATATTGGACGTTTGGTTCCGTCCATAACCCATATACAACTCCACCTTGTGCATCTCCTTCACCTCCAGGAACCGGATGTCTCTCGATGGCTGTTATCGACAAGAGACCTTTGTGATCTCCTCGTCGACCCACCGTTCGCCATGGGACTGCATCTGACCTGCATTCCCAGCAACCGCCTGTAACCATTTCCTCTTTCCCTGAGCCCTGGCAAGCTGTACTTGTCCCATAATGATTGGGATCTGCATCTCCCATGACTTCATACCCAACATGATGGTCTTCACCAGGTCTTTTAACGATAACAGTTGCCCGTCCTTAGTGGATTTGGAGATTGTTTTGATGGAAGGCATGCTTCTTTGTCATATGCAAAGAGACGTAAATTGACTCCTGTGGAACATGTCACATGCGACAGATATCACACCAGAATCTATCTTTATCCAGTGCATCTGAAGCAGTGACATTGACGCATGAGCCATGAAACCATTCATTGCACCACCCATCACACTGTATCATGAACCTACCTTTCCATGGCCTTCTACACCTACAGTAAGTAGTTTTGTCTTTTCCAGCCTCCCCATCTTTATGAGTTGGGTTCAATAACCTCTTCTCTATCCATGCTGGAACCAATCTGTCCCGAGACGTTTTCATACGGCCATGGTTAGCCACGACAACTGACTAACGCAGTTTGATCCTGTATAAGGAACAACCACAGCAGGGTCTTTCCACGGGGAGGACAGTGTCTTGCATGACCCCTTCTGTGATGCCGAGTCAATGAGATACACCAGTCTAAAATTCGGTCATCATAGTCACGCTTCATTCTCTTAAATGAAGTTTGCAATGTGACCCTAGCTGCATTGTACACTGCTTGAATATTTTTCAAGGTAGCCACATACCTTTCTGTTGTGTCGGATTACGCAGCTCTATTCGGGAACATTAAGTATGCTGGTGAGTTGACTTCTCTCCCAAAAACCAATCTGTAGGATGAGAACCCGGTGCTTCCATTAATAACACTCCCTATTGTACCTGCTATTCGTGAAGGTGCAGATCCCACTATTCCTGTGAATCCCCGATATAACATCTCACAGCATCCACCAAGGTGCGGTTAAAGCGATCGACTTGACCATTGTTGGCAGATATGTTGTTGTTCAAGCTTTATGGATTTTGAGCATTTCACGCATTGCAGTGAAGAGTATAGACTCAAAATGTCTACCTTTGCCCAAAGAAAACCTGAAAACGGTAGCCAAAACGTGAAAAGACGTTACCCATTGCTGCATTAGCCGTAACCTCTGCCTTCTGGAACGGGAAAGGTACACACTCAACCAACTTGGTAAATTGGTCCACCATCATCAAAACGGAGTCATTCCCTCTGGGGGTCTTGGATAATTGCCCCATTAAATCCAGGTCCAATCCAGGTATCGCTTGATACTCTTGCATTAGAGTGTGACCATACGGACTTGTTTTCTTGTTTTTGCCAAAAGCTGCACAGGTGGCGATATTGTTTGTAATATCGGCCCCCATACCACGCCATTCTTTGTTCACTCGGGCCTTAGTCCTTGCTTCACCGTGATGACCTGCTAAAGTTAAATCGTGAGTCAACCGGATAGCTTCCGTTCTGAAGTTATGCGGAACTACGAGATCTTTTTGAGGATCGTTTTCACGTTGATGGAAATGTTTTTCACCGATCAGCAAACATCTCTACTTGTCAAGCCTATAAAGATGTGATAACGCAAAGCCAAATTGAAATTATGTTTATTGAGTATATTGTGTAAAGTCAGGAAACACGTAAAATGAACTGGCTGCCCTGATTAAACTGAAATTCTCTTGAAAACGGCGTTAAGCTCAAATCAATCAATCAATTATCAAAAACAATATTTCAATTTCATTGAATGATTGTTGCATGTACATTATATTTCGCCGTTTAACAACGTGCACAAAGAAGCTGGATTGCACTGTAGTGGCACCGTAGCCATGTTGCCCTGAGAATGTTTGTATGATGTTAAGTGTAACAGAAGTAGGTGTGGTTTTGAACCCAGAAACTGTACTTGAACATTCTGGCGGAGAAGTGCATGTTGAGGACTTGACCTTGTTACTGCAATTTCGCCGACTCTGAGAAGACCAAAAAACCGCAGCTAGAAACATGGCTTTGAAAACACTGCGGATATATAAATCCTCGCAATGTTGTGGTTATGCTTGAATCAGCTATTGCAAAATATCTAAAGTAATTGGTAACCTTATGTCAGGGGAGGAGTTGCGTCGAAGACCGTGAAGGATTTTTTGTATCAGAAAGGCCTCCCCGGGATTAGGGTATCCCCTAATGTTATGAATGTATGCTCTAGCAGACAAATATGTGGTTATTGTAGAAGATTTAAAACCCTTGCGATGACACACAGCTATGAACTGGGCTAGTTTTTCAACAGAGACGAAATCGACTCGGATGTATGAAATGTCATGTGAAATATTTGATAATGTTTAAGGGCATTTCGATAAGCGTTGATAGTGGCTGGTGCTAAGAAATCCTGAAGCAACCGGCCTACATCAACATTTATATAGCTGAAGCAAGTCGATTGGTACGTCTGTTGGAAGATTGTCCATCTGGGGTGCTCAATGGTTGAACTGCCCCATCTGAAAACGTGAAAGTAGGTCTGGCAAAATATTTTCTTTTCCTGGGATATGTTTAGCCCGGAGAAGGATATTCAATGTCATACATGCTATTAACATACGGCGTACTAGGGCCATAACCATTGGTTCTTTAGTCGTTTGTTTATTAATTATTTGAACCACCGCCATGTTATCAGAATGTATGATTAAACATCTATTTTGAAAGTGTCTCCCCCATACTTCTAATGCTACTACTATTGGAAAGTATTCTTTAAAAGTGATGTTTAAAGGAGCCATTGCAACTGACCACTTGCCATTGAACCACTTCCTGCCAAAAATTGCCCCAAATCCTATTGCCCCAGACGCATCTGTGTGCAAATGCAACATGTCACTCGTAACCCAACGTCTGTCTAGCAGTAGTTGTCTACCATTGAAATGTTGCAAGAACATAAGCCATGCTGAAATATCTTTGCGACACTCTTTATTCAGAGTGATATGGTGATTTGGGTTGGTAACTTTACAAGTTAAGTCGGTTAGACGGCGCATGAAAGAACGGCCAGGCACAACCACCCGGCAGCAGAAATTCAAAAGACCCAGCAATGACTGTAGCTCTTAATTTTATTGTACGTTTGTTTTTGTACAGGGCTAAAAGGGATTGCAACTTGACCAATTTGTCATCTGGCAAGCGAGCCTCCATAGTAATTGAATCAAGTTCTAAACCCATGAAAGTTATAGTATTGCATGGATACACAGTTTTTTCCTCTTTTATAGGTATCCCAATATTGGAACAGAATAGTAAAAATTCTGTTAAATATGTGTGACATGTATTTTTAGGGCCTAAAATTAGGAAATCGTCCAAAATGTGGACCATATGCTTGATGTTTAAATGTGTTGCAGCTATCCAGTGGATAGCTGTACTGATTTTTTTCAAATATTGCACATGAGCTTGATGCACTCATGGGAAGACATGCATCAAAATAATATTTATTAATAAACGTGAAACCTAGCAGTTCATGATCAAGTGGGTGTATGGGAATGAGGCGAAAGGCACTATCTATATCTGTTTTGGCCATGAATGTCCCTTGACCACAAAGAACCAACTGAGATACTGCATCATCAAAAGAGGAATAATGGACAGATGAAAAGATTGGATCAATAAAATCATTTACCGACTGGCCTTTAGGGTAGCTAAGATGGTGAATCAGTCGGTACTGTCCTGGTACTTTTTTGGGAACTAAACCTATCGGGCTTAATTTCATGTCAGGGAATGGAGAATGATGGTACCCCGAATACGATCAGTTTGCAATTCAGTCTGAAGTTTTTCTGAGACAGCATGTGGCATTTCAACACAAGATTTCAGGTTGGAACAGGATGAAGGGGATCTAGCACCCATGTAGCCTAGTCTGAAACCAGTCTGAAAACCTTTGATTAAATAATGAGAATCGGGATAACCCATTAAGAAGGGAGTTAATTTATTGATTTTTATTGGTGTAACGATGTTCCTATTTAGCAGGTCTGATAGTGGTTCTGCTGGCAATAGGGGAGGAAGAGCTGGTTGCAATATTGGTAATGGATCTGTCCCTGGGCTTGTTGGGACATGCGATTGCAGAGTGTTGGCCCCGGCAGAAACCACATATGTGGGGATGTCTGCACATACTGATGTTGCAGGTCCCTCTTTTATTGAAGGCCCAGCATGTGTTTTCCAGGAATTTCTGGCGCCTATTATTCTGTCCCTCTTTTTGTTGTACCCGAAAGGGCCGTGGTTGCGTAGAGCTTTGCATGGGACTAGCCTGTGTAGAGGCCAACAACCAGAATTCCATGTGTAACCTATCCCATGGGTGGGGAATAGTCTGGCGCAGCATCCTGAACTGAGTGTCATAGAACACGAAAGCTGCGCTAGGACGACGTTGAGATAGATCACGGATTATCTCCCCGTATTTCATTAGTGCGGACGTCTCAAAGGGAAAACGCACGGCATATAGAGACAAACCGCAAAAAGGCAGTTGTCCATGATTCAATCGAAGTTATTTTCTTCGTCTTTTGCGACGGAACCAGACTAATATTAGCCTCTGCATCAACCTGTAGTTGAAACTTTGAATTGCCCTGGGGTATCGAATCCGAGGGCAACAACAAAGAAAAATCCACAAATTTGTTTTGAAAGATTTTCTGTTGAATGGAGGCAGATATTTGTGAATTGATAGGCGTGGATACAGGGGTTACATATGTTGGATACCCTATACCTAAGAGGCTGTCTGTATGTGAGGATAACACATTCGGAAATGACATGTTGACATCCTCATCATTCTCTTCACTTTCGGCTGAATCGGCTGTAGACGTTTGCACTGGCACATTTCTGTCAGATATGTTAATGTTCTGTGATCCATGCGTACACTATTGTGTATGGATGTCTGGCGATGTAATGTTTAAAAGATGATGACTGCTTGGTCCAGGTAACTCTGGATGAATGTCCATCATGTAATTTGGCTCCTGTAAGGTTTGTGTACCTGTCCCTTTTGTGGCCCGTTTAACAGTGGCTCTTTTCTTGGCCGGTTTAGGCTGTACAGCAGTAGCTGTCCTCTTTTTTGCCGGCATCTAAATGAAATTTTTAACCATGATTTAATATGAGTAACATTTAAATGTATCGGCCAACAGATTATGCATAGATCACTTTGTAAACCACCTAAAGACAAACAATTTAGGCAGTAACTCAGTTCAGACAGGCGTTGGTGATTTCCATATGTTGGGAATTACTGAACAAAGCCGTCTTCAAAACCTGGCATAAAGAGGGCACTGTTTCACTAATTCAGGTATTTAAATGCCCGAGCAGGCTAAAAAAGTCTAATATTCCAGCAAAATGAAATTTCTTGTTGTTGATGCTGCAAGCTTTACAATACTGATTATAACATTAGAAACCTGCTTGCCAGAGACAGTGCAGGCTTACAGCGGAAATGGTTATAAATAAGTAAATAAAAGGCAGAACCCTGCCGTTATTTTCAGACCCTGCATAAATGAGCAGAACCCTGCTTAACAAAATATAAAAGGCAGAACCCTGCCATAATGCAGACCCTGCATAAATAAAAAGCAGAACCCTGCTAAAAAAAAGGCAAACCTTGCTTGCTGCAGAACTCTGCTTAGAATTGTAAATAAAGGCTTAACATAGCCGTACAATTGCACCTTTTAAAAAGTTAAAAGCAGAACCCTGCTTAAAAAATGGTACATTTGATATTTATAAATATGTATAATGGAGAATTATGTTGCTGAGATCAGGCAACTATTTAAAGTGGAACCCCATTTGCAATTCCATAAAAATGAATGGGAGCAAGTAACAGAAACAAATCAAAATTTGTGTTTGAACAAACAATGTGTAAGCTTTAAAGCTCAATTCATGGTAAACTTCATGTAATTTTCATGAGATGTTTGATTGTTGAAGTATGGAAAGACGTGTGCCATTTCCAAATTGAAAATAATTAATTTGGATATACAGAAATGATAAGTCACATTGAAACATGATATTCGAATAAATAATACATATCTTGCGTTAGAATAAGTTGTTCAACACAGCAATCACGGCTGCTCTGATATTGTTGAAGAGCTTGAATTGACCATCATTTGTCAAATGTGTACCATCCCTGGCGAAGACTGTCTGCTTTGCGACTGTTGACCAGAAACCTGTGAAGGGCCGCAATCTAGACTGTGTAGGATATCTGGCCTCCAGGAACCGAGATATCAGTTGATTCGTGGCGTCAGCTCTGCAGTTGAACCATTCGAGATCGACCGGATATCGTGTAAAAACGGCTGGCGATCGGTGAAGAATCTGACCGACTATAACATACTGTACTCTGTGTTTCGTCACAAGTTTTCCCACTAAAGTCACAATGTCACTAGCAACATCAGAAGGTGTGTTAAATTCCGAATAAATGTCATTTGTCCCAATCATAAGCACTACAATATCAGGAGCAAAATCTTCGATCACATCTAAATGTTCGTGTAACGTGTTTATTTGTGCACCTGGAAATCCAGAGTACTGCACAAGCACTGATTGTCGTAGACCTAGATTATAGCGTATGTTAGTAGAGTCCGAAATAAAACGCTTGAGGCGATGCACAAAAGAGTGTCCAAAAACATGAATCTTCACAGCCGCCATTTCTTCTTTCTTATATTCAAATGTAAACCGTCCTGCCAGGGATGTTTGAAAAAGACAAATTACGAGAAATTAATTACTATTCCTAACAAAATACGTACTGTAACGTTGACGGTCACTTGTGTTGAACAAATAAATGTTAAAATCCAATCACGAAAGTGACAATAAATGGCATTAATTAAATGCAAAAGTATTAAAACAGAATTCATTCTTCACAACGTAATTTGTTTAAAACAAAGGAAGTCTGCTCTCCGAGAAAGGAGGCATATGACTGGCCGCTCTGGGCAACCCCACCAGCGATTGGCCGACACCCGTCGCATTACGTCACATTACGTAATACGTAGCAGCGATGTCAACGTGCACCATCACGTGAGTCGCAGGTGGCCAGGACCGCCAGTCTACCCCCCACTCAGTGGGGAGTAACCGCTCCAGATAAAAACGGGTCCCCAATACCATAAATACTTTTATGTATGCATAAAATCTATAAGTTTTAACATTTTATATACAGTTATTTTTAATTATATTGCTTTTATAGTGCTTCTGTTATATTGGAATGTGCCACTATTCGATTTACCTATACAACAGCAACAGCAAAAACATGCCGTTTCCTAGTTAAATTACCAGTACTACTGGTGAAATTCTCAGCAGTCACCGCTACAGTCTATCCCACCCTAACACTGATCACCAAGGAGAAAAGCCGCTTCTAACAGAGAAGCAGTAAGGCATGGAAGTATACGGGATAGAGATCACGTTTCGTTAACGGCAAGAAAGGGATATTTTTAAAATCGGATTTATTTCGAGAACATGTAATCAAATCTCCCCCTACTGGGTTTTTAGAATCCATCCATGGTTTATGAACTTTTAAAGAACCACACTTTGGTGACATGCCATTTCTACAGGGACACACACCCCATTTTGAACCAATTTGTCGACAGAAAATCCTAGTTCTTTGTTTCTGGGATAATCAATTACGAATTCTCAGAAGAATAAAACAGCGTATTGAGAGAAGAGAAGACAAATAATCATTTTCAACGGCGACAAATTAGGGCTTATGAATTTGATTTCATACTCGTCTTCCTACAGAATATACATTTTCACATACAGATGACAGATGCAACAGATGGTTTAAACAATCTTTTATTGAAAAAATAATAATATAAAAAGACATTTCCAACAGCGATTATTAAAGGCTAATGAACTTCATCTAATACCAAATCTTCCCTTGAATTGTCTCGCGACATTTGGTAAAAGTTTCAAACAATGATACAAAACCATTTCCATTATGTTAGCGTCCAAAAGTAGAATAACAAGACCATTCTATTCAAATTGATTGTTACATAGACAAAGACGAAAAAATGCCTCAATTTGTTCATAAATTTAATTTTCGGAAAAGATTCCCTACGTTATAATCACATCAGGGTGATACTACTGAGTCAGTCTACGAAATTAACAGTAGCACTATGTTTCCCGGTCAGTAAACTTTAGTGCAGACCAGCTGATGGCATTATGGTGTAACCACACCAGGGTGATACCACTGAGTCAGTCTACGAACTTAACAGTAGTGCTATGTTTCCCGGCCAGTAAACTTTGGCGCGGACTAGCTGCTGACACTATTGTATAACCACGTACCATCAGAGTGATACCTCACACTGTTCATATTTTTCTACAGATACTTTAATAATTCATGGTATTTGGGATTAAGGTCGTGCCAACAATAATTCGGTTATATACCGTCGACTCAATATTTATCTGCAATCCTAAGGAAAGAAACCAGTTATAAGCTCATAAATGTACATTGTCAAAGGACACTCCACCCTGACTGCCTGATCATGAGTCGAACCCACAGGACACCCGGTGTCAAATCTGCCCTATCTATTCACTCGTTCACAGAGGATCCCCGTGCTGTTCACTCGATCACAGAGGATTCCCTTGCTATTCACTCGATCCCAGAGGATTCCCTCGTTATTGATCCGACCACATCTAGGATTCCCTTGCTGTTCACTCGATCCCAGAAGATTTCCTTGCTATTGACTCGATCATAGAGGATTCCTTTGCTATTCATTCTATCCCAGAGAATTCCCTCGCTGTTCAGTCGGTCACAGAAGATTCCCTCGCTATTGACCCGATCACAGAGGATTCCCTCGCTGTTCAGTCGATCCCAGAGGATTCCCTTGCTGTTTACTCGATGACAGAGATTTCCTCTCTATTAACTCGATGGAGGAGGATTGTTTGTTATTCACTCGATCACTGAAGATTCCCTTGCTGTTCACTCGATCATAGAGAATTTCCTTGCTATTGACTCGATCACAGAGAAATCCCTTGTTATTAAACAGCCAATTGAAGAATAACTGAGCAGCTCGGATACATATCGGTCTACTCATCAATTGTACATGGTCCTAATATAGAACATTTTGATTAGTGTCTCATGAAAGTTTATACTACACCAGTACGCGAACAGATATATATATATATATTAGACCTCATAGATGCCCATGCTGATCTTGAGACACACTAGTCGGAGTTATATCATGGATTGCTTTTCTTTGAGCACAACCACTATACTACTCTACGATCAAGCATAGTGACGTCAAATCGAGACATTCAGTGTCCGACAGATGCAGTGGTGCTACCGTTTCCTGATGGTACCACAATGGTAAACCGACAAAGAGTGGTAAGTCGTGGATTTTAAATGGACTGTTCCGCTTTGTCCCGCATTTCGGGGGTCACATTTTTCTGACAACAGGAAACATACTTCAAATATTTCTCAATCTCAAACTATTTTAACTGATCAAACAATAGACATGTTTCTTTACCTTATATAATATCTGATACTGAAAATGTTCAACGGTAATTGTCCTTACTTATTTTGAAATAACAACGTGATAGACACAGCATGATGATATATATTCATTCATGTATAATGTACATGGTGAAAGTTCATGATTTTACCATTATAATCACTATACTATTGCACGCACTTTTATCACATTAAGTGTTAAGAGGGAACCCATTTTGCTTTGAAAGTTAAATATAATATTATGACTGAGTCCCTTTGAATCAATTCAAAACTAACTGACAGATGGACGATTACATTGAAAACGCCGCTCAAGCGCAATTTGTCGAATGCTTTGGATCCCCAGAGATGCTCCCGGTTAATATTAGTCATAGAAGTTATAAAGCGAAATTTGTGATCTTGATATTACAGGATAGGTTCCATTGTCTATACATTACCTAAATAAGTAATCTAGTCCCCGGCTCATGTTATATTTACCAAATCTGCATCAGATATACTGTTGAGTAACATAAGTAAAAAAACGTGGCTATTGTGATACCCTTGACGTCGTCTCGTAACAAAACTTTACCGTATAACTGAATTAAAAACGTCCAACATTTTCAAATAAATCTTGGTACACATATTTCTAGGAACAATACGCATGTCTATACCAATTCTCACAACTATGGTTTTAATAATTATTCAGTAATGCCCCTTTAACAGACGTGCGTTGGCTTCGCTCCGCAGCACTCTGGTTATTATCTTGTTTGCTTGATGAATTTACACACACTGACAGAAACCTAGACAAGGAAAAGTAAATCGGTATTTTTAAAAATTAAAATTCGCCTGATAATTGAATTTAACTCTATTCTGTAGATTCCTCATAGTGACCATTCTTTTGAGCACCAACGCCATAGGTTTTGTAGGTAAATTAATTATATTAACATAGGAGATGCGTCTTTTATCTAGAACTTTGAACTGTCGATAGATAGTCTGGCCCTAGTCGTCGTCGGACTTCCCAAGGTCACATCTGCCCCCGTTTTATGATATATAACACACATGACATAACCATCCCATATTTTATCTTCATTTCTATAGAACAATAGACACACTATCGATATAACACCCATTCACCTTATAATAATGATAGGTGGAAGGATATTGCTCCGCTCTCATTTCCTTCAGCTCGAGACGCTATCATATAGCTCAGTGGCCATCGTCGTCCAAAATGGGACACACTATTACTAACAGTTCCCACCTTGATCAGACTCCAGTTTTGTTCTTTCCCCGGCTTGGAATCTACCACTATATAAGGGGTAGGTAACTGAACAAATCTGGTTGGATTTAGCTATACACATGATTATCCGTGTCTAATCGCTAGACGCAGACACCTGTAATTGTTGGACATATGTCACGTGATTCGAAAATCGCAAGGGAATTCGCCGTGTTCGAGAAGTGAGCGTCGGGTATTTGAAACCGGGCGTTCCGGGTTCGATCCCCAATCGCGGTTAGACGCTCATAGTCGAGTGCCCTTGGGCAAGGCACTTTCCCTAGCTTAGTACTAGTTTCTCTTACCCAGGGACCATGAATGAGTAAACTGTCGCCGTGATATAACTGAAACAATGTTGAAAAAGGCGAAGAATCCAAATAAATCAAATCGGAAATCGCAATATGAAATCACAGGTCCTTAAATCTACGTCTATTTGAATGTCTTACAGTGTCACAATAGTTCTAATTTATGGTTATTACTTATCCACTATGCGACGAGGTCATTAGCAGCGACTATTGTTAACGGATTCAAAGATCCACTATCGTGGAGACTCAATACAGAGCTACCATTGTTGACGGATTCAAAGATCCACTATCGTGGAGACTCAATACTGAGCGACCATTGTTGACGGAATCAAAAAACCACTATCGTGGTGACTCAATACAGAGGTCATTGGCAGCGACCAGTATTGAAGGATTCTAAGATACACTATCGTGGTAACTCAATACAGAGCGACCATTATTAACGGATTCAAAGAACCACTATCGTGGAGACTCAATACAGAGCGACCATTGTTGACGGATTAAAAGATCCACTATCGTGGAGACTCAATACAGAGCGACCATTGTTGACGGATTCAAAGATCCACTATCGTGGAGAGACTCAATACAGAGCGACCATTGTTGACGGATGCAAAGAACCACTATCGTGGAGACTCAATACAGACAGACCATTGTTGACGGATTCAAAGATCCACTATCGTGGAGACTCAATACAGAGCGACCATTGTTGACGGATTCAAAAAACCACTATCGTGGTGACTCAATACAGAGGTCATTGGCAGCGACCAGTATTGACGGATTCTAAGATACACTATCGTGGTAACACAATACAGAGCGACCATTATTAACGGATTCAAAGAACCACTATCGTGGAGACTCAATACAGGGCGGCCATTGTTGACGGATTCAAAGAACCTCTATCGTAGAGACTCAACACAGGGCGACCATTGTTGACGGATTCAAAGATCCATTAACGTGGAGACTCAATACAGAGCGACCATTAATGACGGATTCAAAGAACCACTATCGTGGAGACTCAATACAGAGCGACCATTGTTGACGGATTCAAAGATCCACTATCGTGGAGACTCAATACAGAGTGACCATTGTTGACGGATTCAAAGAACCACTATCGTGGAGACTCAATACAGAGCGACCATTATTGACGGATTCAAAAATCCACTATCGTGGAGACTCAATACAGAGCGACCATTGTTGACGGATTCAAAGATCCACTATCGTGGAGACTCATTGCAGAGGTCATTGGCAGCGACAATTAATGACGGATTCAAAGAACAACTATCGTTGTGACTCATTGCAGAGGTCACTGAACGCGGATATGGTTAAATATTTAAAGATCCGTTCATCGCGGAAATTCAATACAGGGCCCAAGGATGTTTTAATTTATTAAAGACCTCCAGATAAGCAAAGGTTGGACTAAACTATGGTTTAGCTGAATACACAATTATATCTAACGATAGTGCTGCCAGTGTCTGGTGTACATTGTTTTATAATATGGTTGACCAACGTGGAGTGTCTTATTGGCAGTCTCTTATCCTTTTAATAACGAAGACATAGTAAACTGTTATTTTTGTTTATGTGAATGGCGCCCCAAAAGAATCAACGTCAGATTGATTGTTACGAGTGTAACGAACGATGTTTTTTTGAACCCTAAAGACTTAACAAAAGGTAGTAATGGCTTTTCCTCCGTGGCGTTATGGTTATAGAGAAGGCATTACGAAAGTCAAGATAAATGGAACAGTAGTACAGTTAACATACCCAGAAAATGCCATGATTTAACCGAAACATTGTTGGAATCGGTGTAAAACATCATACAAACAAACAATTTCATTGCATCCAATCCATGCTACTGGGTCCAAACGGGTGTTTGTCACAGCTTTGTGTATACCGTTTGTGACAAATTCGCGAATAGTGCATTGCCAGATGCCTATTTAAATCTGGTTCTATACCGGTCGCAAGGTGAGTCCGGTTGATTTTCTGTAGAGCACACGACTAAGAGAATATATCGAATTGATTAGGTTATTGTCAAGGGTTTTACTGACAGGAAGCTGGCAGATAAGGTGTCAGTATAAACTGAATCTCGCGGAAACACCTAATCAGATTATGCTTTCCCAATTGTTCGGTCACCCTTTAACCCTTTCCCACATGCAACAAATCTGCAGCAGATAACTTTGAAAACATGGTGGCCAAAACATGAAAAATCTCCATAAAATATAGCTTAATCGTTAAGTTAAGTTGAAAACATTGTGGCCAAAGGAGAAATTGCTCATCATTAGCAATTTCACCTTTGGCCACACTGTCTTCAAAATTCGTCTGATGCTATTGCGTCAAAATGCGTCTTCAGGTGGGAAAGGATTAAAGTAATTGTGAAGAGTGTTTAATACGAGTCAGTTGGCATTGACCGTATCAATACGTGCATGGACATGTGTTTGTTGTATCAAAAGTGTTTTACGCCGTTTTCAATAGTATTCTAATTATACCACGGCGTGTCCTGGAAAGCGTACTACGAATGTATATGATTCAGTCTGATACCAGTCGAAATGCTTTACAACCAACCCTGAGCCCCAATGAGGGAAGCCAATATTGCAGTTTTTAAAATATTAGCATTTTTCTTTTTTAGCGCATTAGAAAGAATCCGTATATAGTGTCATTTTTATCAAAATATAGGCTTTGTTCACGAGATAATTTTGTTGTGATACATACCCCCCCCCCCCCCCCCCCCCCCCCGCATAAAACAAATAATAATACTGTACTCTCATGCTGAATGATGGACACAAACTACTTAAAATTACACATGTTAAGATCATTTAAAAGTGAAATCGTCACCTTCTATATCAATGAGGGGAAATTCCTAGGTACAGAGAATGTGTTTTCCAGCTTTAGAATCCGGTTTCAAAGTATTCTGTAAGCAGAGCATTGATTTTTAAAGGCAATATACATGTACCACATGTGCCAATCTCGTTTAAAATCTAAAAATAGCATTTGACTATATATTGTCAATATATACAGGTGCTAGTCTCGTTTAAAATATAAAAATAGCATTTGACTATATATTGTCAATATGTAGTCAAATGCATTTTTTAGATTTTAAACGAGACTGGCACCTGTGAAATATACAGGATGATACAGGGACGTTGAAGCTAGACCAAGGAGCGGCAAAAGGTTATGCACTAAATACGTCTTTCTCGATTTAACGTTCATAACAGTGTCGATATTTGTCACATGATGTCATGAGGTATACCAAACGAATGTACAACCTATCGATTATATGATACCTGTTATATAAAGAAAACGGAAGTGTTTGTACTATAACCGTTTTTCTCACATATTTGTTAACGTTGTCACATGACTTCTCGAATGTGTATACTGCATGTTTTCAAATTTCTGCCATTTTCAGTATTAATAATGCAGATATCATTCTCATGTAAAACAGATTTGTTATTTTTGTTATATTTTCTAATCATTGTGTGAGTGATAAGGCTGCTATTGAAAGATCTTTTTCTTGAGAGACACATGCACAATAATTTAGATGTAAGAAAATCACGAGTCCATAATAACAATCAGCTGTCTTGAATTAATTGCTAAAACATATATTAGGTGAGTCCGGGTTCTCCTTAAGGCCGGATGGATTGATCCAGGACATACTTAGTCGTACGAAAAAAGCTGTTTTAAACTTATTAATATTGTGTATTTTACACCATTGAATAAGTATATGAGCTGTTCCACGAGAAAACCAACATTACGGACATTAATATGTGTAATGTATCGTTCCAGATCAGCCTGCGCAGTACGCGCAGGCTAATCCGGCTCGGCACATTTCGTATTAGGGGGATAAACGTATAGAGAAATGAAAAATGGTTTTGAAAATAAAAAGTTGCATTAAACAATGTTCTGTTTTAGTGGTATGTAATCAAAAAGGTGAATATCACAAGAACTTATCGATGAAACCTTTTGGCCTCTTCTACAAATATTAAATCTACAATAAATGTTCTCACGTGACTATAGCGTGAAATTTAGAGACCGTGAAAAACACGAGACCAACCGGAAGTCTCGCAAATTTCACGCTACGTCGTGAAGAATAAAAGATTTATCGTCGTGAGAACGTCGAGATTACATGTTTAGGTCGTGTTGCTGCACTTTATGTGTAAAATAATGCACAATTTTTTCTTTAATTAGTCTATTTTGAATGATAGTAAAAATTTATATTAATAATTAATCGTTCTTCACAGCGACTACGAAGACAATCATCGTTTAAGATGAATTGAACTAACACATTTCAGGAACGAAGACATTTTCTGATTTATGTTCCTATAACAGCCAAAATTCGTAAATTATTGGTGTTTGAATTGATATATTTATAGAGCCATCAGTAAATCAGGAAGTCAATTCATGAAATCACATGAATGTGAAAACTATGATATGCAACGATATGTACCTTAAACAAATCAAAGTACTAGAAGTACTGAAGGTATAATGGTTATCATTAAAAATATGTATTTAAAACAATCCCCACCATTGAAGACAATTAATGATTCATCATGTCAGAATGAATTAGTTCAAAGATCATAAATACGTGTTCATCTTCTGAAAATGAATTGACCCAAGCTCCGAATATATCATGCAGTCGACATGGTTGTAAACGATCATATTACCCAATACCCTAAATCAATCACCTGAGCGATAGCTTACATGTAGTAGCATATGTGAAACTGCTTATATCGGAGAATTTATATCAAGAGCGGGATCGAAACTGCAACGAATGAACACTTTAAATGAAACAGAGCATTATTAAAGGACATTTGTTATGATATTAAATCTTTGAACAGTTTGTAAAAGGTCCCCAAAAGTAACATTCCAGTAGAGCTTCAACGAAAATTGTTAAAATGTTAAAAACCATTTACGAGAGAGTCAAGACTTCTGTTAGGACTAATGCACTAATAGGTCACTAGGCCAAATGAAGGAAAATCTTGATAACACACTGCTTGTTGCATTTTGAATCTTTATCAGAATAATTAGCTTGATGAGTTTTGCATCTACCAGTCTAGTACATGGTTTAGAGAACTATTTCAACGTGATGGAATGTGATTTAACATTGACATATTTCTCAATATAATAATGCAGAAACTTCAAAATATTCTGCCTAAACCTGCTGTCAAATTTCTCTTTGATTCTTCATGTCTCAAATGTGTATACTTGTGAGCTCTTGCACTCAGGTGAGCGATATAGTACCAACAAGGTCCTTCTGTTTTTAAATTGGCAGTTTATAAAAAATTACTATTTTTGACATGATCTTTCAACTTCTTGACAATAAATACATACACATAAGCTGCAATTGTTATTTCCTTTCACATTTCCCCTACTTCTCCAACCTTACAGCAGCCCCCAGGCCACCAGCACTGCAGTGCTTTGATTTGTACAGTTGGTGGTGTTAAACATTTACATCAAAAAATTAATTATAACTATGGTATCGTTGCTTCGACACTCTATCAAAATGGTCCTCGTCTGGCGATCATGGATCACATTGCATCTGCTTACACTGACGAAATGTCAAGTTCGTGACCCTTGGAGATGAAAGGTCAAGGTCACTGACTTAATGTTAGCCTTTTTTAAGATACAACGAATCTGTAGCAGACGACTAATAAAAATAATACAAATCTTGTAAATAAAACTAGTATAACGTTAAAAAATGTGTGACAAATAGTGAAATTGTCATAATGATTTCAAAAGTCTTCTGTTGCAATTGCATCTATGGGATTGACTGATTGATTATGGTTTAACGCCGTTTTCAACATTTTTTCTGTCATATCACTGCGACCAGTTCACCTGCTCGTGCGTGTCCCGGGTTTCTCACACCAGCACACCACACTACATACTTTCCAAGCAACTGGCTGCTTTTCCACATAGACTGTCAAACAGCCCATTGGTGAAAGACCAATGACGCATGTCACAGTAAATTTTGTTAAACGTTGGAAAGTATGTTGGCTGACCTGGGATTCGAACTCACAACCGCTGGATTGACAGCCCGCGTCGCTACCGACTATTTTACCGGAGCGTCTATGGGAAAGGGTTAAAGGTTGTGCCCTAATATGTTTCATCTGTAAATGAAAAATATACATGTACTAAAAATAATAATTAAACTACAGCTGAAACAGATAAGTATTTCCCACAATGTTGCCTGGTTAGATAAACATGGCAACCACAATAAAATGGTCTATTTAGTTAAAGTTTTATCCAATAAATAAACAGTTTATTACACAGTTAGCAATCCGACCCTTCTTCTACTGAAAAACGCCTTTTATTAATACAAAATATGACATAGTCAGTGGGGTAGCAAATGCTCAGTTGAAAAAGTGTCATAACTGGACTAGTACCTTAAGGTCTTAAAACAGTGTTCCATAACTAATCTATTTAGTACCGTGGACCCCTTAATGAGTAATCGTCCAGATGAAGATTATCTAGCAAATTCTAAAATAAAAAAGGGCTAAGACCCAATCAAATTTGATGGTTCATAATCAAAAAAGCGAATTATCTTAACAACTGTCCAACCTTTCACGAGCTGTTGGTCTGACACCAGGTTTTACTTTGCGAATTCTAAGTTGACAAGGGGCAGTTACTCCATCACAACTCGACAGTTCGTAACCAGATTCGAACTTGACCTGTATTATACAGTCAGAAACGCATGTACCAAATATTTTAGCTCACCTGAGCCCGAAGGTGAGTAATTGTGATAGCCATCTGTCCTTCGTGCGTCGTCCGTCGTGGGGCGTCGTCCGTCAACATCTTCTCCATTGTAACTAGTCGACCAATCGGGATGAACCTTCATAGAAAGCATTCTCTCAACGTCATCATCGCAATTCTTCAATGTGTTTATCCATGCAGGATTCTGGTTTCCATGGCAACCAAAAGAAAACAATTAAAAGAAATCTCATCCTAAACCGGTTTGCCGATTTTCAAATAAGTTTGTAAAAATGTTTCTATGGTGACCCTCTATCATATTTCTTGAAGCCATGTTGATTGATAGAAAAACATGGCCGCCAGTGGGTAGTGCTGTTTTGCATCATATGGCTATAGTAATATAAAAGTCTGGCTAATTTCCAAATGATATTGTAGAAATATTCCTTGGGTGACCATCTACAAGATTACTTCAAGGCATGTTTGTCGGGAAAAACAAGTTATTGCGGTAGGCATGACAAATCACATTGCATAATTCAGTTGAGCGATCCAGGGCTATCATGGCCCTCTTGTTTAAACTATTCTAAGCGTTAATGTTTGGATTTGTTTTGTAAATTCCAAATGAAAAGGGTCATAATTGTTAAATATTGGTAGTTTGTAACCAAAATATTACTTTACTAGCATTAAGTTCAAATTTCATTTTATGATCCTCACCCGTTGAGCTAAATGTAATTAATATCCTCGTTATAAATCACTGAATTGCAATTGTTTCTGCTAAAGTATTCCCACGTCGAGAACTCGTGTAATATATTAATGTTTGTCTTTCAACCATTTCCCCAGAATTAATAGGTTATGTTTGTGTCATTATATCACTTTTTGCAATATATTACTTATCTACAATAATTCGTGAGCAGGTGGCCCCGAGTAACACATATCAATGATATACATGCATATTGACCTATAAACAAAAAGTGTTCCAGAATCAGATTAAACAAAATTAAGACGTCATAAATAGTAAAAGTCCCATGATGTCTAAAGAAAGAAACTGGCAGTTCCTTTAGAGTTTTTCCATTCTTTCATTCGGCAATACAGTAAAGTCTCACTGGCAATATCAGGATAAAGCAGGAAACCCGCCCAAATAAAGCATCGTTTGTGACTTTAATAGTGTAATGTGCGAGTGTAAAGTGATATTTGTATTTGCCTATATTTATAGGCTCTTTACCAGTTAGTCTCTCTTGCAAATGAGACAATTTTATTACTATTAACTTAATGTAAATGCCCAGTGTAATTTAAAGTTGTTAGTGTTTACAAATCCCGTGAATTATTATACGTTTTTAAAGGAAATACCTATTTCAAACACCATTAGTATTTTTTTCATTAATTCTCGTTATTGAGATTATATTGTAAAAACTGGTCCCTAAAAAGATTTCCAACCTTTTTATAACTATGTTGATCGCGTAACCAGTATCTCCATTCTGGAACACTTTAGATCATGAGGTGACAAGTGTGTACACCTTGCAACTTTCGCTTATCTTATAGGATGAGCACTATATAAATGCTTGTAAGGATTCACAGCTGTGTTGGTGATTAATTTTGATTGTTTCAAGTTAATTATCAGAATTTCTTGGCGTTTTTTTTTAGATTAATAATCATATATATACTTCTCCCTATCATCCTCTATGTTGTTTTACTTAACTTGGTTTGCTTATCTCAGAGGTTTCAAGTCATTAAACAAATATAGTTCACATATCTGTTTTGCATATTGTTGATTAACCCTTTCTGACGTGTAGACATTATTTGACGCCTGTGCAGTAGGCGACTTTTGAAAACAATTTTGCTTATGTCCCCTTTTGCCGTCCTCGGTACCCAGGCTATTCATAAACTATATGATGCCCTGGGCAAATTGGCTAGCGAAACTTCGTAAAGCATGCACCACGATTTTCTTCGTAACTACACTGTCATTTTCGTATCGCATGAGGTTTGTGTCCTGCGGCCAATCAAGCGGTTACATTTCACCTCATAAATTATTCATGAGTACGAGATTCCTACAGCCAATTTGCCCAGGGTATTATATAATTTATGAATAGCCTGGGTACCGAGGATGTCTTTTGCCAGAACGAGTTCAACCCGACTCCATGATTTTAGTTTCATAAATAGAATATAAATGTTCAATTATTTAGCTATAATTTTGAAAGGCGTCTACTTCAGGTATGTTGTATATGGGAAGGTTTAATTATAGTTTTGCTAAATCAAAAAGCATTACATATTTCCCCCTTTAATGTTTTTGGTATAAAGAAACATTCATAAACATCAACATCGTATAAACCCGAAGCTTGGCACACGGTCATGAAAATAGGGAAGGGCCCTAATGAACGATTGTTGGAATTTGTAATTTAGTGGTGCGATCACACTGGGCCGAATGCCTTTCCGTTGGCTTTCCAAATATGAATTTGGGTGTTCGGGGGAGCGAACGGATCATATTCGGGAATCATTCGGTGTGTTATAGGAGCATACTGTTCGGCTCCGTACGGATGCATACGGAACGGCATTCGGTAGCTCTAAAAAAATGTGTTGTGCAAGTTCAAAATAATTTTCATCGACCATCCGAATCTTCCGAATGTGGCGTCCATGTGTATTCGGGAAGTATTCGGGAAGCATTCTAGGAGTATACGGCATGTACGGAAAACGTTCGGGAAACATGCGTCTAGTTCTTGGTGCATTCGGAATGAAAATTTGAAGGTGCTGGGTTCCGTATTCATTTAGAACACCCCAAATGAACGAATGTTTTCCGAACGTTTTCAGTATCCTTTCCAGATTAGTTTTCTTTTATGCCGCCGAACGTATAACGAATAGCCAGAACCCTTCCAGTATTTTTCAGAACATTTTCCGAACTGCTCGCACACTTCAAGAATGCACAGTATGTTCCGTATGTTTTCAGAACACCACGAATGGACATAGAACATGACGAACCTTTACCGAACGCTTTCAGAATGCGTGCAGAAAGAGTTCAGTCCATTCTAGGTCGATTCGCCGTGTTCTGAAAGTATTCGGAAAGCAAACGGAAAGCGTTCGGAAAGGAAACCTTTCGAAGTCAACATGCGGGATGTTTCCGGTCTATTCTGAAAGCATTTTTAAACCATACTGAAAACATTCGGAACACAAACGGAAAGCATTCGGTGATACATTGGGGAAAACATATTCGGAGGAACATTCGGACTGTTAAAAAAATCACACCACTTTGGTATAAAGAAAACAAGCGGAATGGCATTCGGCCCTATGTGATCTCCCTATAAGGTGGTAGTGATTTTAATTCGACAACCGCTTCCGATGAAATCTGAATAAATTTGATGGAAATTTATCACACACATTATTATGTATAGATAAAACATTCTGGATAGATCATCCCTTAATGCTTTTTAAGTGTAAATGTAATTGTCACAATTACTTTCAAATTCAAAAGCCGTTATGATAAGTATCTGATCAACGGCTGGAATGTGACAATCTCATAAAAATCAAACCAAAACACTTCGCTATATTAAAATAATTGGATCTGGTAACACCGCATAAGAGGCCGTCTCGCACGATACAACCAACGCCCGGTTCTATACAATCAGATAACTCGATATTAACCGCTTCTTTATCTCGTTTATTCACATGGGTTACCTTACTTGTCTTATACCTAACGATTCCGTGAGCGATAAACTGATTGGATGACGCAAAGGTCAATCTGAGCCAACCTGTATGGGAAAGTCATTAACTTTATATACGAACGAGCGAAGTTTAGGTCCGGTTTTAATGCGAATCGACGTAAGGTCAACATATAGCTTAGTCAACTGACAATGAAAGACATCAGTTAACTTTTTTATTGAAGAACATTCACAACTTCGTAAAAAATGGAAATTCAGTTTTATATTTGTTTTACATTTCCCCCCCGACTATCTTATATGACACCAAGTTGCTTACTAGCTCATCAATTTCAATGATTTAAATGCCATGGTGCTAATTACCACTCCTTTCCAGTGACAGTGATGGATTGCATCAACTTTCTTTTGTTATGAATTTGAAGGGTTTGTGTAAGGATTTATCTAGAAAATACTGCTTCCATCGTCCATGACAATTTATCTTGTATCCAAGTTTGTCTTGTATTTATATATTCATACGGTTAGAACAGAGGTAAATGGTATGTTTAAGTATGGATTGTATTTGTCTTAATGCAGTTAACCCTCATTTCCCTCATATAGATGCTTTCTAAATACTCTGTAGAAGTCTTTTGAAAACATTGTGACAAACGAAGAAATTGCTCAAAACGAGCAATTTCTCCTTTTGCCACAATGTTTTTAAATATTTTTCGGCGATAGCTGACTAACTTGGGTTTTGACCTAGATGTTAAACAGATGATCTAGATTGTAGACCAATCAAATAATGTATTTAATGAATAATATCGAAGAAATAAAGGAAATGAAACGTTTTGATTGGTTCATAGTTTTAAAATGAAATGTTCTGCATACTAACCTTTAATTGTTTTCCTTAAGAAATAAATTTCAGTGAAAGAAATCAGTGAAAACGTATGAAATATAATATTTAAGAGCAAAATATTAATTATTTTTGAAACATGATAAGTTTTCAGTTATTTATCGTCAATTGAAACTTATACTTTGTTACATAATACACCTCTTGGGAGCCTCGCGTAATGTCCAGATTAATAAATGTGATAAATTCTCGGTCTTGAACGGTATCAACGTCATGTCTCGCTAGTGTAGTGGATGTTGACTAGGATTGTCAAGCGAAAGGTCTCTGGTTCGATTCCCGGCAGAGGCAAGCTTTCTTTTCCTCTCTCATTCATATGAAAACCAAAGTATATATATGAACTAAAACATTTATAAACCAAATATTACATATTTAACGTTATTGTTTTCTGTCATTCTAATAAGTAAGATAAAATATCAAATAATATGCGCATTTTCCATTTATTAGTGTTTTCTCATATTGATCGTCGTTTATCTTTTTTAAAGATATTTCTTGTTAATCATTAACCTTTTCCCTCATACGGCAATTCTGCAGCAGACGACTTTGAACATATTATGTCAAAACATAGAAAATCTCCATAACTGAATGGATAACCTATGACAAAAAGTGGAAAACATTGTGGCAAAAGGAGAAATTGCACGTTTTGTGCAATTTCTTCATTTGTCACTATGTTTTCAAAAAGCCGTCTGCTGCAGAGGCGTCAGAAAGCGTCTATATGAGGGAAAGGGTTAAACTCTCATTTATGGAGACTTTTTACGTTTTGTATATATGTTTTCAAAGTCACCTGCTGCAAATTTGATGAATGTGGGAAGGTGTTAATAAGATAATACATTTAAGTCATTCAAAAAACCTTCCAGCCTATACCGATGATATTCAGATTGTTCGCAACGACTTTCTGGACGAGCAGTGTTGTCGGGGTATTGAAATACTGAGATGGGATTAACACCATTTCAACAAACATATTAAAATACACCATTGCTGTTATCAATATGAATGCATTCTTTAGAGGTTTACGCCGCTTTCAACGTTATTTAAGTTATGTCACGGCGACTTCTTCATGATCTCTGGGTAAGCAAACCTTTACTAGGCTGGGGGAATGTGTCTTAACCCTTTCCCTCATATATACGCTTTCTGACGCCTCTGCAGCAGACGGCTTTTTTAAAACATAGTGACAAAAGAAGAAATTGCACAAAACGTGCAATTTTTCCTTTTTCCACAATGTTTTCCACTTTTTGTCATAGGTTATCCATTCAGTTATGGAGATTTTCTATGTTTTGACAAAATATGTTCAAAGTCGTCTGCTGCAGAATTGCCGTATGAGGGAAAGGGTTAACCCCACCGTGGCCGTCGTGACGCGACTGGGGATCAAACCAGGGACGCTAACCACTCGGCCACGCTGGATTCCTATATCAATATGAAAGGATCCAAAAATTACATATAGCAAATCCGTTTAATCCTTCCCCATACAGACTCATAATGTAACATTCCTTCTTTTTCCTCAATGTTGTTTCAACTTTATGCTGCAAGATGCTTTCATTTAGTAATGTTCCATATATTGCCTAAATGCTTCTCAAAGTGATCTACTGCAGACACGTCAAGTGGGAAAGAATTAACTTGGAAGAAGAATAAATCGTTTATACGGAGTACATACATTCTCTATTACTCCCCAGCGAACCAATCGTCATCGAGGTGTGAGGACTATTTTCTCTCTGTATAGTTTATTATCAGCGCCGGACAGTATAGCATTGATTTGATAGGCACACATAGTTATAAATAGAAGGCATTCAGCTTATCGTAACATCAGTCCGCCAAGCTGTTCTTAGGTATTGGAATTGTATAACCCGGCACCGTTCCGGTGTAAACTTCGTGAAAGTGAAGATATATGTTTCTGTTATAATTATGATGTAATTATTTAAGGATATTGCTTTTACCACTTGTAAGGTGAGATCTTATGATTAAAATCGTTTATAATGATGTATAATATTCTTTTCAGTTACATTTCTTGTTTCGTCTTTAAATATTGAAGGACAAAATTACTAAAAATTAGACCATTTCAGTTCGTGCATTTCAGTTGAAAATTCAGAAATAACAGTGTATTGTTTTCTGATAACTCACGGTTTGTGACAGTGAATTTATCGAATGATAACTGTTTTCAGTTCGTGCATTTCAGTTGAAAATTCAGAAATAACAGTGTATTGTTTTCTGATAACTCACGGTTTGTGACAGTGAATTTATCGAATGATAAGTTTTACTGTTTCTCGCTGTCTTAAATCCACCCTTTGTTTGAAACATTGAATATATCAAATAATAATTATTACTGATCACGCAGTCTTCAATCCATCCCTTTACGTCGTTCGTAAGTAAAAGCATGAAATAAACAGAACAAATGACGTTTGTTTTGATTTTAGATCATGATTTATTTCAGTCGTGATTATCAAAGGAGCAATTTGAAATATAAATAAGATTCCGGTAAATCGTCACTATCCGCCTTCTTGAAATGTTTATTGACATGTTTTGTCTTTTAATATCCAGATCATGCCAACTGGCGTATACTAAATTATCCCTCATCTGAAATTTATACAATTTCTAATTATTTTGCTGTCAAAACTTGAAAATTGCTGAACATTTATTCAAGTTAACATGAAAGTATGTGTCTTACTTAAACATAAGTCTATATGATTCAAGATTTTATTTAAAAAAAAGACAAAATGTCCATCTTGTACAAAAAAACACACAAATATATATGTACATATATATTTTTGGTCATTTACATTTGCTTCCTGGCTAACTAATGGCAGATATTTAACGAAATAACAATTCACCTTTTTAAAACATTGTAAACAGTAAATTTATTTAGTTTGTAATATCAAGTCTTTATCATATCAACAAATCAATGTATTGCTATGTAAAAATACGACATGGTACGAAAGTTATGAACAACAACAAATTAACTATTTCAAGGTTTCAATTCAAGTTGATGATTTAGATAGCGGAGGTTTATAAATATGAGCCGTTCGACGAGAAAACCAACAGTATGGACTCTGCGTAATGTTTCGACCCAGATCAGCCTGCGCAGTCCGCGCAGGCTAATCCGAGCCGACACATTCCGTCTGAGGGGTATAGAATATAGAGTAATGATTCCTGAAACTGAAAATCCACAGGAGGCGAAAATTGTCTGTCCGGCCTAGCCTGCGCGGCATGCTTATGCTGATCCGGGTCGATTTTTAACGCAGAGTCCACAATGTTGATTTTTTTCGCGAGACGGCTCATATCCTGGTAAACTCAATCTTTTCAAACAGTGAGAGATATCAAGTGCACATGTCCTCGCTTGGTCTGCTATTATCAACTCCCCAGAAGTCAAGAAAAGCTTGACATACACAGAAGAGTGAATTGAGCTGTCCCGCGAGAAATCCAACATTATGGACTATGCGTAAAGCATCGACGCGGATCAGCCTAAGCAAACCGTGCAGGCTGACCCTGGCAGACACTGTTCGCCTCCTGTGGATTTTCTATTTCAGGACTCGTTGCTCTTAAAATACCTCTATTCCCCTGATACGAAATGTGTCGGCCCGGATTTGCCTGCGCTGATTGCGCAGGTTTATCTGGATCGATACATTACGTCGATAATGTTGGTTTTCTCGCAGGACGGCTCAGTTGTTGATTTGGATGTTAGCCCATTCATAAACATAAAACCATCTATTTCCATCAGTGTTTTGTTTTTGTTTGTATGGTGTTTTACACCGCCTTCAACACAATTCCTGTTATATCAAGGTGTCACAATTATTCTTGGTATTAATACTCTTTGTGCTCACTCAATAAATAAAAACATCTCGATCTAACGCCTGAACTAATAACTTACCTCGTAATAGCAAACACAAATATATTTAACCCTTGTCCCACATAGAACAAATTTGCAGTAGACGACTTTGGAATGATTTTTGGCAAAATATGGAAAAATCTCCATGAATTAATTAATAGAGTTGTAAAGAAAACCTTGCTCATGATAACCACTTGATCATCTTGCCACAATATTTTCAAAATTCGTCTGCTGCAAAGGCGTTAGAAAGCCTGTATGTAAGGTAACTATCCGCTGAGTTACGCGAAAAACTAATAAGTTCTTTCGTATGTAAAGTAACGATTTGTCTTTCCAACTTGTAATAAAACATTTGAGAACTTATGAATGAAATATGATACAGCATCTCGCAATATTGTTTAATCTACATATGTGATATTAAAAATGGTCTGCAGAAATGTTTAGTTTCCAGTTTAATTGTCTATTCTCAGTTCATATAGGATACACAAGACAATATGAGAACTATACAGAAGTATATATAATACAAACTATAAACGTGACTTTCCCAAATACAGCAAACCTGCAGCAACGATTTTTTAAAGCATGTTGGCAAAACCCCAAACAATCTCTATAAATGAAGGTATGATTAATGCAAATAAATAAGAAAAATTGTGGCAAATGGAGAAATTGATCGTTTTAACCAATTTCTCCTTTTGCCGCAATGTTTTCAAAAAGACGTCTGCTGCAGAGGCGTCAGAAAGCGTATATATGTGGGAAAGGGTTAACAACACGAAATTATCTTTTTAAATGCAAATATAGATGAGAGAATCAAAACGTTCAGTTGTAAGTGTAGAGGTTGAATGGTGTTCGACGCCGTCTTCAACATGTCAGTATTTCCGTTATATCACTGCGCCGTTTCGTTGGTAAAATTCTTCTAGTCCTACCGGTATTACTAATCCTGGTACCGATTGCAACACGCGTAATGTTATCCACTCTTCGCTAAGCGCCAAGGAGCGAAGACATTACTACCACTAGTCTTCGGGGATCATAACGCGTAAGTTTAAGCTTCCGTTTCTTAGTCAATATACCTTTAATTAACCTCTTCCCGCATCACATACTACTTGGAGATAGGATAAATCTTCATGGGCGATGAAAGACAGTATTCTAGTGAGGTGGAAGTATTGAAAATCGCTACAAATAACATACAATATATGTTTTTATAAAGTTGTTTGTCTCAGAGTCAATAGTTGTATGCCAGTGGAAGACAATGGTGCAGTGCTAGAGCAGCGGCCTCTCGTACCAAAGTTCCCGAGTTCGAGTCCCGTGCTTTTTGTTTTTTACACACAAACAGCTCGATTGATGGTTAATATTTATATAAGCTGCAAGATTATTTCGTAATTGCTGTATTACAGAGGTCCAGATAAGGAGGGGTTTACAGCTCTTTTCCCCATAATATCCCTCTTATTATCCAACCAAACCCTATGTTGTGGGTACTCAAAAGAATAGTCTCAATGAGACGACGATTCTTTTGAGTACACACAACATAAGGTTAGTGGATAAAAAAGGAATTTAGAATAAGCAAAATGCTCCTTATCTATAGCATTAGCTGTAATGTAAAACAGTTTAAACTAAGATGGAAAGGGTTGAAACGTCTATCTGAATCTGAAGAACTGTGCAGTAGTAACGTCGCAAACTGTCGGTTAGGTTACTTGAAGAACGATACAGTAGTAACACCGCAACTGTCGGTTAGGTTCCTTGAAGAACGATACAGTAGTAACACCGCAACTGTCGGTTAGGTCCCTTGAAGAACGATACAGTAGTAACACCGCAACTGTCGGTTAGGTCCCTTGAAGAACGATACAGTAGTAACACCGCAACTGTCGGTTAGGTTCCTTGAAGAACGATACAGTAGTAACACCGCAAATGTTGGTTAGGTTCATTGAAGAACGATACAGTAGTAACATCGCAACTATCAGTTAGGTTCCTTGAAGAACGATACAGTAGTAACACCGCAACTGTTGGTTAGGTTCATTGAAGAACGATACAGTAGTAACGTCGCAACTGTCGGTTAGGTTCCTTGAAGAACGATACAGTAGTAACACCGCAACTGTCGGTTAGGTTCCTTGAAGAACGATACAGTAGTAACGTCGCAACTGTTGGTTAGGTTCATTGAAGAACGATACAGTAGTAACACCGCAACTGTTGGTTAGGTTCATTGAAGAACGATACAGTAGTAACATCGCAACTATCAGTTAGGTTCCTTGAAGAACGATACAGTAGTAACACCGCAACTGTTGGTTAGGTTCATTGAAGAAAGATACAGTTGTAACATCGCAACTGTCAGTTAGGTTCCTTGAAGAACGATACAGTAGTAACATGGCAACTGTCGGTTAGGTTCATTGAAGAACGATAGAGTAGTAACACCGCAACTGTCGGTTAGGTTCCTTGAAGAACGATACAGTAGTAACACTGCAACTGTTAGTAAGGTTTCTTGAAGAACGATACAGTAGTAACGTCGCAACTGTTGATTAGGTTTCTTGAATAACGATACAGTAGTAACGTCGCAACTGTCGGTTAGGTTCCTTGAAGAACGATACAGTAGTAACGTCGCAACTGTCGGTTATGTTCCTTGAAGAACGATACAATAGTAACACCGCAACTGTCGGTTAGGTTCCCTGAAGAACGATACAGTAGTAACGTCGCAACTGTTGGTAAGGTTCCTTGAAGAACTTTACAATAGTAACACCGCAACTGTCGGTTAGGTCCATTGAAGAATGATTCAGTAGTAACGTCGCAACTGTCGGTTAGGTTCCTTGAAGAACGATTCAGTAGTAACGTCGCAAACTGTCGGCTAGGTTCCTTGAAGAGCGATACAGTAGTAACACCGCAACTGTCGGTGAGGTTTCTTGAAGAACGATACAGTAGTAATGTCGCAAACTGTCGGTTAGGTTCCTTGAAGAACGTTACAATAGTAACACCGCGACTGTCGGTTAGGTTCCTTGAAGAACGATACAGTAGTAACACTGCAACTGTCGGTTAGGTTCCTTGAAGAACGATACAGTAGTAACACCGAAACTGTCGGTTAGGTTCCTTGAAGAACGATACAGTAGTAACGTCGCAACTGTCGGTTAGGTCCCTTGAAGAACGTTACAGTAGTAACACCGCAACTGTCGGTTAGGTTCCTTGAAGAACGATACAGTAGTAACACTGCAAACTGTCGGTTAGGTTCATTGAAGAACGTTACAGTAGTAACACCGCAAACTGTCGGTTAGGTCCCCTGAAGAACGATACAGTAGTAACACCGCAAACAGTGGGTTATGTTCCTTGAAGAACGATACAGTAGTAACACCGCAACTGTCGGTTAGGTCCCTTGAAGAACGATACAGTAGTAACGTCGCAACTGTCGGTTAGGTTCCTTGAAGAACGATACAGTAGTAACACCGCAACTGTCGGTTAGGTTCATTGAAGAACGATACAGTAGTAACGTCGCAACTGTCGGTTAGGTCCCTTGAAGAACGATACAGTAGTAACGTCGCAACTGTCGGTTAGGTCCCTTGAAGAACGATACAGTAGTAACGTCGCAACTGTCGGTTAGGTTCCTTGAAGAACGATACAGTAGTAACACCGCAACTGTCGGTTAGGTTCCTTGAAGAACGATACAGTAGTAACACCGCAACTGTCGGTTAGGTTCCTTGAAGAACGATACAGTAGTAACACCGCAACTGTCGGTTAGGTCCATTGAAGAATGATTCAGTAGTAACGTCGCAACTGTCGGTTAGGTTCCTTGAAGAACGATTCAGTAGTAACGTCGCAAACTGTCGGCTAGGTTCCTTGAAGAGCGATACAGTAGTAACACCGCAACTGTCGGTGAGGTTTCTTGAAGAACGATACAGTAGTAATGTCGCAAACTGTCGGTTAGGTTCCTTGAAGAACGTTACAATAGTAACTCCGCGACTGTCGGTTAGGTTCCTTGAAGAACGATACAGTAGTAACACCGCAACTGTCGGTTAGGTTCCTTGAAGAACGATACAGTAGTAACACCGAAACTGTCGGTTAGGTTCCTTGAAGAACGATACAGTAGTAACGTCGCAACTGTCGGTTAGGTCCCTTGAAGAACGTTACAGTAGTAACACCGCAACTGTCGGTTAGGTTCCTTGAAGAACGATACAGTAGTAACACTGCAAACTGTCGGTTAGGTTCATTGAAGAACGTTACAGTAGTAACACCGCAAACTGTCGGTTAGGTCCCCTGAAGAACGATACAGTAGTAACACCGCAAACAGTGGGTTATGTTCCTTGAAGAACGATACAGTAGTAACACCGCAACTGTCGGTTAGGTCCCTTGAAGAACGATACAGTAGTAACGTCGCAACTGTCGGTTAGGTTCCTTGAAGAACGATACAGTAGTAACACCGCAACTGTCGGTTAGGTTCATTGAAGAACGATACAGTAGTAACGTCGCAACTGTCGGTTAGGTCCCTTGAAGAACGATACAGTAGTAACGTCGCAACTGTCGGTTAGGTCCCTTGAAGAACGATACAGTAGTAACGTCGCAACTGTCGGTTAGGTTCCTTGAAGAACGATACAGTAGTAACACCGCAACTGTCGGTTAGGTTCCTTGAAGAACGATACAGTAGTAACACCGCAACTGTCGGTTAGGTTCCTTGAAGAACGATACAGTAGTAACGTCGCAATTGTCGGTTAGGTCCCTTGAAGAACGATAGAGTAGTAACGTCGCAACTGTCGGTTAGGTTCCTTGAAGAACGATACAGTAGTAACACCACAACTGTCGGTTAGGTCCCTTGAAGAACGATACAGTAGTAACGTCGCAACTGTCGGTTAGGTCCCTTGAAGAACGATACAGTAGTAACACCGCAACTGTCGGTTAGGTTCCTTGAAGAACGATACAGTAGTAACGTCGCAACTGTCGGTTAGGTCCCTTGAAGTACGATACAGTAGTAATACCGCAACTGTCGGTTAGGTTCCTTGAAGAACGTTACAATAGTAACACCATAACTGTCGGTTAGGTCCCCTGAAGAACGTTACACTAGTAACACCGCAAATGTCGTTTAGGTCCCTTGAAGAACGATACAGTAGTAACACCGCAAACTGTCGGTTAGGTTCCTTGAAGAACGTTACAATAGTAACACCATAACTGTCGGTTAGGTTCATTGAAGAACGTTACACTAGTAACACCGCTGTCGGTTAGGTCCCTTGAAGAACTATACAGTAGTAACACCGCAACTGTCGGTTATGTTCCTTGAAGAACGATACAGTAGTAACACCGCAACTGTTGGTTAGGTTCATTGAAGAACGATACAGTAGTAACACCGCAACTGTCGGTTAGGTTCCTTGAAGAACGATACAGTAGTAACACCGCAACTGTCGGTTAGGTCCCTTGAAGAACGATACAGTAGTAACACCGCATCCTTGAAGAACGATACATTAGTAACACTGCAACTGTCGGTTGATTATGTCGAGTCGCGATAGCTCTGTCGGTAACAACGAAGGCTTCCGAACCATTAACTTTTTCCAACATACGACAAATATATAGCAGACAACTCTGAAAACATTCAATGCAAAATATGGAAATTCTTTATAACTGAAAAAACAATTATTCAATAAAGCCTGTGTATATGTCTACATGTCAAATGACCTAGGGCTGAGTCTTCTGATAGAGGTCTATATGAGTATATCCATCATCAGTGTCAAATCCATGCCCATTTAACGCGAGTGTCTCGTGAATTTTGGATGTCGATTGTCAAATAAGAACAATGTTACGGAGGACACGCGATAACTCGAACTATAAAATTTGCAGCAGTAGTAAAATGAGAAATTGCTCATTACGAGTAAGGTCTCCGTTTGCATAGATGTTTTCATAAGTCGCCAAAAGGCGTATGCACGTGGGAAATGGTTTAAGATTAGCGCCAAGAAAGAGAAGCCATTTGAAACGCTATCAGTTGGCTCAATTACTTTCATCTTAAATGAAAACCGACCGTCGACGGTCTTCGAATAAGTGTCAATTACGATCGTCATAAAAGTTCAACTAGAAATGTGTGTAGGACTGGATATCGAACAGGGGATGCGGAATGATCTGTATATGACTAGATAAGAGGGAGTAAACGGGTATTTTCCCCACAATATTTCTCTTATTACTCAACAAAATCCTATGTTTTTGGGTACTCAAATGAATCGTCTCACTGAGACGATTCTTTTGAGTACACACAACATAGGATTTGAATGTCAAATAAAGATTTGGAGCTTATCTAGAGCTCTGTATCTGTTTACTCGCTAGTGACAACCAATAGAAGGTCGGGTTTTCTATGGCGTTTCGAATTAATTGTGTTTCATTCCGAACGAAGATTAAATACATTGTGTGAATGTGCTAGAGTAGCGCAAATTGAATTTAAACTAACGTAATGCGACAAATTAATAAAGTGTATTATTGCTTCTATGCTTGGCAGACTCAGGGTTGCGGGATGCATCTATGTCGAGATGAATAATTAATGGAGTACTGGCAATTTACCCAGGAAAAACGACGTCGTGCACATGTACTCGTACTATACATGTTCTGTCACATATTAAACGTGCTCTAAAACTCTAGATGGAGGTAAAAATGTTGAAATCTTGAAACTTCTGCAAGTATTGCTAATAGTGACCACAAAGTAAGTAATAAATAGTTCAAAACCATTTTTGCAGTAAATGTTGAAAAACAGTCAGTTGAAAGTCATGAACATGTACAAAATATGGCTTACTGGGAATGTCTACCAAGTAAAAAATGAAGCATAAACGATAAATATTTAGATGTTTATTGTACTGTAAAGAGAAATATTACTTAAATTGTATCCTAGAATTATGATTCTAATATTTCAAGGCAACTCTTGAACAGTTTTAAAACTTTAACTATAATATCTATTTACTGGAGTTCAGCAAGAACTTTTCATGGACTCAGTGTATAACTATAAGATTGATAGAATTGATTGTGATCCGACACTATTGTTGAACATTGTTTTATGAACAATCTACTATGGCCAAAATCTCATTAAATAGGACCAAAACACTTCACTGTGCGTATATTGGATCCGTCGACACCACATTAAAATCGTATCGAGTTGACCCTTTACGTTTAAATTTTATGTTTTATCGAACTAGCAACCAACCTCCGTCATCACCGCTTCTCTAAGTCGTTCATTATATGGGTTAGCTCCCCTGTTAATACCTAGCGGTTTTTATGCGACATTCTGATTGGCTGATGCAACGGTCAATCTGGAAAGGCTGTCATCAGATTAATACGAGCATTTGCTACTGCGTCGACTGGTTTTAACCCTTTCCCTCATTCAACAATTCTGAAGCAGACGACTTTGAACGTATTTTGTGAAAACATAGAAAATCTCCATAATTGAATGGTTAACCTATGACAAAAAATGGAAAACATTGTGGCAAAAGGAGAAATTGCACGTTTTGTGCAATGTCTTCTTTTGTCACTATGTTTTCAAAAAGCCGTCTGCTGCAGAGGCGTCAGAAAGCGTCTATATGAGGCAAAGGGTTAACAAGATTACATTAGCCCCTAACGTAGAGCGATTCCTTTTAAAGGGGCAGAACTATTTAGTTATTACTTTCCATTTTTTTCATTGAAAATTCATATTGCAATTCCTTTTGATGAGCTTAAAGTGTGTAAGTATAGCTTACTTGGAAACCTAGAGCATTCTTATTTATTAGGGTTTTACGCCGTTTTCAACATTATTTCAGTTATAAAAAGGCGACGCGTATTCATGATCCCTGGTTAAACAAACCAGTACTAGGCTACTAAATCTGCATTGCCCAAGAGCAACTCCACCATGATTACCGTGCCGCGCTTGGGATTCGAACCCGGGACGCCCGGTTACAAAATCCCGACGATTACAACTCGATAATGGCGGATGGCAAAGATATTAAATTTAACCAACACAACAAATCTGCGGCAGACGATGTGCAAGTATGAAGGCAAACTACGGAAAATTAGAAAGTTATATTGGCAAAAGAACACTATAGATCTTCTCCTTTTATCACGATGTATTCAAATATCGTCTGCTGCAGATTCGCAAGATTCCTCCGGGTTAATTAATGTTAGTGGACGTACATTTGAAACCTTCACAGAAAAAAAGTCCGCAAAAATCGTGTCATAAGCAATAAATCTGACAATTTTGATATGTGATGGTTTCTATTCAAGATCACACAAGAGTACCTTTCTTCCTATGATTGGCTGTCATGGTCCCTTTTGGGTATTTAGCGGGGAATACCTTCTATCATTATCCTCGGTAATAAATGTAAATCGTGCACAAAAATACCCTTTTATGAAGTTTTATGGACGTGTATGTGACAGCTATAGCAAATTACGATTGACAATTGAGTCGCGGCTGACGATATGGTGTCTTATTCACTCTCCGGTTTGGTATCGATCAGGGGCGTAGCTTTGCAATAATCAATGTGTAGGCCGTCTCGTGAGAAAATCAACATTGTGGACTCTGCGTCAAGTATCGACCCGGATCAGCCTAAGCATGCCACACAGGCCTACCCGGATAGACACTTTTCGCCTCCTGTGGATTTTCTGTTTCAGAAATAACTACTCTATACATCTATCCACCTAAGACGGAATGTGTCGGCCGGATCAGTCTGCGCGGACAGCGCAGGCTGATCTGATCGATACATTACGCAGATGTCTATCGCCGCCGCTGCATTTTGGGGGCATTTTGAAAAAAAACGTGTAGACACGTGCCTACAGTGCCAAAAGGGAGCTACGCCCCTGTCGATGGAAGAGTTAAACTAATGGGGTGACACTACAACGTTTTCCTTCGTAAGATGCAGTTATGTGTGTATATAACATATACGCGGACAGTGAAATAGTTGTTAGTTTAAACCTATTGATTTTACATCGAGTGAGAAACAAGCTTTCAGCTCATATTTATCACGCTCGATGTCTGCTTCTTGGAGACTTAACCAGTTTGCGTGGACAAATCTCAAAATCAGAACCTTTGGTTCGAGAGGCCGACGCTCTACCTCTGCACCAATGTCTTCCAGTCATTGTTGAAACTGATCTTAATCCCAGGCTTATCTCAGTCTTGACATGACACAGGTGCAATACGATACCAAGCCAACAGACAGAGCTCATATAAAGATTGGGACCTCGATGATGTAATGGTGTGGAAGTTCGCGGGTTCGATCACCAGCCGGGTCATATCAAGGACTATAAACATAGTAGTATTGGCTGCACTCCTTTGCGCTCAGGGTTGAAGGGTTAGCATAACGACTGACTGACTCGTGTCAGGATGAATAGACCAGAAGTACTGGTAACTTATCCAGGAAACGCAGTTGAAAGTTGAAAGCGGCGTATGCCTACCCGCGACTACTTGGAGAAAAAAAAGCAATCAATTAATCAATCAATAATATAAAGATTTGACGATGACTTTTGAAAATCGACATTTTAATTGGACAAATGTTGGAATGGTTAGTGATTACTTTAGGTGATTGCATCTGTACGGGTGAATATTGTGTTTGCAAAGTTATACGATCTTGCGATGTCTGAACTCCACCGAAGGAATGAGTCCCAAAACAATAATTTCACAATTTTATATATAATCTTTATTTCCTCCAATATTGAAGATTACAAGAATACAATATAAATGAAATTAAAAATAACGGAATGGAGATACAATTGATAGACACAGAAGAAGAAAAAAGAAGCAAAACAACAAAAACACTGTGAATGTGAATATGCACACATGCATTCAGACGTATAAACGCCTCCATAATGTGTACACAGTCACACACATGTACAAACATAGACACACAATATATACATGAACATGAAAACCATACAAATATAAAACACTATATCCATGCACCTGAAAAAAAAAATACCAAAAAACATACAAAACATGTACCCTATCCCCCATGCAATGAAACTATTGCATAATTCTTAAACTGTTGGGAAGACGTTTAAGCAGTCACAAAGTTATCCGATACTGCGATATCTGAACTCCACCGAAGGAATGAGTCCCAAAACAATAATTTCCCATATTCATGCAATAACCTTTTATATACCGTTTTTATGTATTTCTTTACTGAGAGATCATTTAGAAATTTGATAACTTTTTTTGATTGTTAAGTTAAATTCACATTTACGATTAAGCGCACATTTATTGTAATTTTCCGCGATTGCTAGGATCGTGGAAAATAGAATTGTATGCTAGACTTATCGCATCTTGTTTCGACTCGACATTAAATGTTAAGCAAAATGACCATTACCCTCATAAAGACGCTTTCCGACGCCGCTGCAAAAGACGAGTCTCTTAAAAACATGGCAACAAAAAAATAAATTGCTCAAAACGAGCAATGTTTCCTTTTGCTACAATGTTTTCAACCTTTTCAATATTTTTACTTTCATTTATCGACATTTATTGTCTTTTTGTCACGGTCGTCTGCTACCGTTATGCGGTATTGGGGAAAGAGACAATACTGTATAAGCTGTGTAACGATTATCTGACAGTGGATTGAATTCAGAAAAGTGTGATTTTCCTCACTGTGGTATTCTCACGAGCACTTTTTCGTTTAGCCACACACTGCTTTTCAACATTGATATGCTGCAGAAACGTTGGCATGCGTCTATATCGAGGGATTGGCTCGAAACGGTTGTAACTAAAATTTGTAATTTTTTACCAATGTTAATCACCTCGCCATAAAGTCTTTATAAGCGTTAAATCATTTTTCTTGGTAAACAATGGAAATTTAGGTGCCATTGCTCGTTCTGAGCAATGGCACATAAATTTGCATTGTTTACAAAAGGGTCGAAATTGCCCCTAAACCAGGGTTTTCAAAATAGGTTTTAAGTTACAACTGTTTCACACCAAGCCCTCGAGATGTGGGAAATGGTGCATTTACCATAGGAACGCACTTTAGAAAATGATTGATATATGTAATATTGTAAATGTGCATTTATTCCGGAGTTGAAAACAACTTTATGCGAACAGGTAACAAGAACGCCGCAGAGCGATCGCCAACGCTCGTTCGTTTGGTCTCTAAGTCGAAAAAGGGGCATTACAAAAGTATTACTTGAGTGATTTGGTTGGTAAAAACATGCGTTTTGTTCATAGAAACATGTATACCAAGTTTCATTTAAAAAAGTTGATTGTTTTTTAAGTAATGAGGTAAGGTTAAAGTTATCGGTAAGCTGTCTACTTATCTGTTGTACCACTCTAAATAAAAACAGATCTTTTGTACCACTCTAAATAAAAACAGATCTTTTGTACCACTCTAAATAAAAACAGATCTTTTGTACCACTCTAAATAAAAACGGACCTTTTGTACCACTCTAAATAAAAACGGATCTTTAGTACCACTCCAAATAAAAACAGATATTTTGTACCACTCTAAATAAAAACAGATCTTTTGTACTACTCTAAATAAAAACAGATATTTTGTACCACTCTAAATAAAAACAGATATTTTGTACCACTCTAAATAAAAACAGATCTTTTGTACCACTCTAAATAAAAACAGATCTTTTGTACCACTCTAAATAAAAACAGAACTTTTGTACCACTCTGAATAAAAACAGATCTTTTGTACCACTCTAAATAAAAACAGATCTTTTGTACCACTCTAAATAAAAACAGATCTTTTGTACCACTCTAAATAAAAACAGATCTTTTGTACCACTCTAAATAAAAACAGATCTTTTGAGGATCGTTAGTATTTTCGTTACCTGTTTTCCAAATATCGTTATTGAATTAGGTTTGAAATATTGTGGCATAAAGAGAAATTGTTTTACATGGGAAATTGTTCCTTTTACCACATTACTTTCAGAATTCGTGTGCTATGGGTGCTTCTAAATGCATATTGGTGCAACTTATTTGAAAAAAAGAGGGAAATTTTCTACAAATGAGGGTTTTATTACTGAAAAGGTTGAAAATATCGTGGCAAGAGGACACCTTTGCTCGTTTTGAGCATTTTATCCTTTTGTTACAATGGTTTTCAAAGGTTGTCTTCTTCAAAGACGTCAGAAAACGTCTCTAGGTGAGAAAGGCTTATGTTATCATTGTATCTCCGGTTTAGCGCTGAATTGGAGTAAACCTGGTGGGACTACACTTGCAGTTTTTGTCAAAAGATGTCTTTATGCTAGTATGCATATTGTATAATTGTAAATAAACCATTTCATTTGCGTTAATAATATGTATATATTTTATAGTGATGTATAGGCCCAGCGGGCCGGGTGTGGTAACTTTGTATGAAACGTTCATTTCATGTATGTGGAATCAAACAGATCACGTTAACTATTATACTGCCGAATTTTACAAAGTCGACTATTCCATGTTGAACATTGGACCAGTCCATTTTTCGCCAAACAGAACATTTGCTAAAATTAAATGTCTAAATGGCAAGCAATGCAGATTTCAGGTGAGACAGCTCATTACGAGCCGTCTCACCTGAATCTTCCTTGTTAAAGCCTTTAATTGCTATCGGCAGCGAGCGAGTTAACCCTTTCCCCCATACGAAAAATAGAAAATCTCTATAATTGAACGGATAACCTATGACAAAAAGTGGAAAACATTGTGTCAAAAGGAGAAATTGCACGTTTTGTGCAATTTCTTCTTTTGTCACTATGTTTTCAAAACGCCGTCTGCTTGCCTTGACTATATAGATACTTAACCGATTCCCTCATACGACAATTCTGAAGCAGACGACTTTGAACGTATTTTGTCAAAAAATAGAAAATCTCTATAATTGAACGGATAACCTATGACAAAAAGTGGAAAACATTATGTCAAAAGGAGAAATTGCACGTTTTGTGCAATTTCTTCTTTTGTCACTATGTTTTCAAAACGCCGTCTGCTGCATGGATAACCTATGACAAAAAGTGGAAAACATTGTGTCAAAAGGAGAAATTGCACGTTTTGTGCAATTTCTTCTTTTGTCACTATGTTTTCAAAACGCCGTCTGCTGCAGAGGCGTCAGAATGCGTCTATATGAGGGAAAGGGTTAACACACCATTTACCATTTTTTCTTAAAGTTGGATTGTGCACAGGTTCACACGACTCTCCACCATTCGAATATGCAGTAAGGCTCCAATTCCCCCCCGACGCGACCTGTGTCTTTGTCGCCTTTGCTTCTGTTACTGATAACAATACGCTTTCCTTTCTCTCAATACAATGTCCTTGACTGCTTTTATGTGGCTATCTAAAAGAAATAATCACAGATCGATACATATTTACGCGTTCATCATGAAATGCTGATCGATGCCTTTGATTAAACCATTGTATACACATTATATTATTTTACGGGGTCACCTGCTTGGAAAAATGAAATATCTATAAATCTTTTTTATACATTAAGGGAAAAGATGGATTTACGTTTCAGTGTGCAATGATTAGTTTTTGATGCAGTGCATTTCTTTTTAAATCATCCGATGTTAGTGTGTAACATCTCGTCTGCTGTCTGGAAATAATTGAACATACCTTGAAAACCATAACTTAGTTTTCGCATTATGAGAAAAGAAGGAGTTGTGCTTTATGTAATTCGTTGTGTTTGACGCAATTTCTGCTGCGAGTTGTCTGCTGCACGTGCATAAAATAGTAAATGTTTAAGGGAAATGATTATACAACGCCCTCTGGCGATTAGAGACTTTTCTGATAATAAAGTGAGATTTATAGAGATTATTTCACGGGTGTTTATTTATTATCACTTTTGATAAACGAGCGACATATTCCGCTTAGTTAACGAATTCATTAAAAGTGATAATAAATAAACACAAATGATTTATTCTGCTTATCACATAAAGTCATTTATGAGGCGAATTTCGAAAAAATGTACATTAAACTTGCCGGTTTTGGCGTTAAATAACGTCAAACCGCCAACGAGACCGAGTTACCGAGTTGTAACAAGGACTTGAGCCGAAAACTGGAAACCCAACTAGTAGTGTCATATGATATGTATGAACTGGGATTTTGACACTCCCAGGGCTTTATGCGATAAATATGTGTACGGCCTGATCATTTCTTCATTATTCACATATACCAGAATAAATATAGATTTACAATATTACACAAGGGATAGGAGATAATTAAACTCGAGTGAAACATGCTGAATAGTTCATGGCGAGGAGTCTAAACTAGTGGCTATGAGGGAAGGAACCATTTGCCTGGGAAGGACGTTGGATACAACAACACTGGTGCTTTACATTTACTGCATGTTTTATGCAATAAAAATATATTGTGTTGTATAATAATGCCCGGAAACACACGGTTCGTAAAACCAGCTGCAGTGATATAATATAAAACTCAAAACTACTCAATCGTGGCGAGCAAATCAAAACATACAATTCTAAATACTATAAATTCCGTATATAGTTATTATGGATTTCCCCATCTTTGATTCTTACATGTATATGACATTGTAACTGCTTCATTGCATTTTGGTATTTACCATAATTGCTGTGATTAGGTTACATGATTGGATATACTGTTCAGGTAATGATATTTGAGCAGTCTTATTTTGTCCTTCATTTATTTATTAAAATTTCTTTTCAATATCAGTTCGGTGTTGTTCACTTATTTAAATCGAACCAAACAAGCGATATCTGCAATGTCAATCATATGACAGCCGAAAATAACTAGTTATAGATTACATTCTAAAATGAGGATTTACATTTCGAGAATTTTTCAAAATATGTTAACGTGAGAAAAGAAATACATATCTCTGTTTCTCTGGAGAATTGCATTCGCGGTATATGCGTTTTGGTTCTTACCCTGTTAATCTTATCCAATGATCGTTAATTATAATCATTTACACAGGCATAGTTTGTGGCAATAAGTGCAGAATGCCTTAACGAACTAGGTGATTATAAAAGCATGATATTGTAAATCAAAGTAATGAGAATACTGTGGAAGAACGAATCTTAATTATCGTTTGAAACGCTTTGAAAGCTACAATCGTATCATGATCATAACTTAAAAGTATTCAGTTACATGATGTGATGCATCCTTTATTGTCTACAATTTAAGAGATATGAACTATTGATGAATTTATTAAATGTATAATAATTTAGGTCTTAGTAGCTTCAAGTGATTGTTAGACCAACGTTTGCTGTGTTGCCTAAATAGGACACACAGTTGTACAAATACTTCCAAGACTTTTTCTAACAGCTTTAAGAAGTTCACTATGACACTTAATACTTAGATCCGACCATTATTAAGCCATTTTCACGAACAAACACATTTTGAAAACTTTGTGGCAAAAAGGGAAATTGAACAAAAAATTTAAGTAATTTCTGCTTTTGCCAACACTTTATTCATAAAAACTACTATCACTCATAGACACTGTTCATATTCACTCATAGACACTGTTCATATTCACTTATAAAAACTGTTCATATTCACTCATAGACACTGTTCATATTCACTCATAGACACTGTTCATATTCACTCATAGACACTGTTCATATTCACTCATAGACACTGTTCATATTCACTCATAGACACTGTTCATGTTCACTCATAGACACTGTTCATGTTCACTCATAGACACTGTTCATATTCACTTATAGACACTGTTCATATTTTAGCCTATATGTTTTCAAAGTAATCTGCTAATGATTTGCTGAATGCGGGAACGATTAACAGCAACCTAGATTTTCGGAATAACATATCAATTTCAGTTGCATGTTACGTCTTATTTCACACTCTTATTCCATAATATTTTCCCATATTTTTATTTCATATTCTTAACACATAATTGATCCAAAAAACAAAGGAAAATCGAAAAGGAAAAAGTCTTCATTCGATTTTTCCGAAATTCGTCTGATGCAGAGGTAGCAAACTGCGTCTGTATGAGGGAAGGGGTTCAAAGTTCAATAATTTATATATTTTTTCAACAAATGAGCCGACCCGAAAGAAAACCAACATTATGGCATCTTCATTACCGCACAGACTGATCGGGGCCGACACATTCCGTTTCAGGGGGGTAGTGGCATAAGGTAGTGATTCCTGAAACAGAAAATCTACAGGAGGCGAAAGCGAAAGGTGTCTATCCGGGTAAGCCTGCGTAGAGTACACAATGTTGGTTTTATCGCAGGATGGATCAGATATCATGAAATTAGTAAAAAGTCTTCATTCAGCGTACGAGATAGTTAAAGACTAAAACAGACTAAATGTTAATCAATCATTTAGATCTTAACACCTTTAATATATATTATCACCTTTATAAATGTGCGAAAGCATCGCATACTCTCGAGATATTAAAATAGCTGAAAGACAATTTTCCTAATGAAACAGACTCGCCACACGAAAACCGAACGTATTCCTTTCTATCATACAGATGTATTTAGTTGCATATGCAATGGCCGACTTTTGAAAACATTGTGGCAAAAGTAGTAACTGCACATGAGCAATTTCTTCTTTTGTCACAATAATTTCCGTAGTAACTTACCCAGCACACGCCGTGCTATAAAGGAACACTATTTGAAAGCGGCGTAACTGCTGCAGAGGCGTCAAAAAGCGTCTCGAGGGTTTGGCGTGAAACGGATGTAACTAAAATTAGTATTTTATTTAACAAGGTTAATCACCTCTTCATAAAGTCTTTATAAGCGTTAGATAATTGTTTTTGGTAAACAATGGAAATTTTGCATTGTTTACAAAGGGGTCAACATTGCCCCTAAACCAGGGTTTTCAAAAAAGGTTTTTAGTTACAACCGTTTCACGCCAAGTCCTCGGTCTGTATGTGGGAAAGTGTTACGGTTGTTTTTCTCATGACGTTGTTCCGTAGTTATAATTCGGCACCTAAACAGTATAACAACTTTCATGAATGGGACAGGGCGACACAGAACTAATTAGCGGAACAACCATGCGACATTTTCCATTATAATCACCAATTAACATTCACGCTAGCAACGCATTTTATCGTTTATATCTGCTTTATGACACAGCAGAAAACTCATCGAAACATCAGCGTCTAAAATTATAAGAATTATAGCAATTAAGTACTTGTAAAACTGTTGTCTTGTAAAAGAGTCTAGATGTTAAGCCTGCCATGTTTCATCAAGGCAATTTTATCGTCTATAAAATTTAGTTCATTTGATATGTTCTTTGGATAACAGTCTGTTTTGGTTGAAAACAAAATATGAGTCTGATTTTGAGTTGTAGAAACTTTGAAAGGAAAGAATGAACAATTCGTATAAAGGCAATTATCCCTTCGACAATTATTATGTCTAAAATGCGTATTTTTCAGAAACCGTCGAAAATTCGTATTTATCAAGACAATGGATAAATAAACCTTTTTTGATTAATACACTTAATGAACCCTTATATTTTTGTATATTTTAAACACTTTTCCACTTGTAGACGCATTTTTGAAGCCGGATACCATCAAACAACTTTTGTAAACAGTGTGACAAAAGGAGAAATTTCTCAAAGAAATAATCCATTAATAGAAATGTGTCATTAGTTTTATCTAAATGTTTTCAAAGTCGTCTGTACATGTTGTATGTGGAAAAGAGTAAATAGTCTCGGATTATTTTGTTGAACTTAAGCGTAATTAAGACGATTATAGGCACGTATGTGTGTCCATGTACTATGATCAAAATGTTGGAACATTCTTTAACCATTCTCTGACTTATTGCCAAACAGTGCAGATCTAGACTGCACAAACTGCACAGGTATGCAAGCTTATTTCGACATTAGATGGTCCAAAAGGTTCTATGGTAAATGTCCTAGAGCCCTGCTCTTTCACACATATAGACGATGTTTACGCCTTTGCAGCAACCGGCTCACAGTGTGCAATTTCTCCTTGTGCCCTATGTTTTCAACTATATGTATACCTTTACTATGATAGAAGTAAACTTTGCTTATGGTAAAACCTCCTGTCGTAATATAAACAGCCTTTTTCAAACAAATTTGTCTTTGTCTTAAATAAAATTGCCAAGACGTTCAAGTAATTTGTTCATACTCCATGAATGTCGGCTGGCCAGGGGTAGTTTGTATACTGTAAGGGGTAAACACTGGGAATTAGGTTTATTGTCGTTTAAAGCTTATTTTGGTTGTTCTAAAAAGACTTTCATCATTGCGCTGTTTTACAAAACAGGGATTTCACTCCTGGAAAACGTAATTAAAACTCTCGATCCTTTCCTTGATATTGACTACATAGGATGTGCAATAAAGCAGAAAACCTTTGAAAAGGAGACATTATTCATTATCATTTCACCAAAATATTTTGAACTCTGTATATAAATTAAATTTCCAAACTTCTGTTTTGTTTAACAGTTTCTAAACTGTCTTGAAAAATAGACGCTTTTAAAGTACCAAACGAGATGATTTATTAATTTAACACTATGTCCATACGCTCTACTCTAGTACGAGTATGTATAGCCAAACGTCAAGCAAGCTTTCAACATAACAGAGAAAATCACCATTGGCCTCTGCGTACTGTATAGACACAGATCCGCCTGCGCAGTTCGTGCAGACTGATCCGGGCCGACACATCCCGTCTCAGGGGGATAGAGGTATAGAATAATGATTCATGAAACAGAATATCTACAGGAGGCGAAACGTGTCTATCCAGATAAGCCTACGCGGCATGCTTAGGCTGATCCGGGACGATACTTTACGAAGAGTCCGCCATGTTGGTTTTCTCTCGGGACGGCTCTCTTAGTGATGATCCGTTTGATGTAAAACCAGTACAAGGCTAAGGAAATATGCCTTGCTCAAGGCCACATTACACTTCGGATATATTATGGTAAACTCTTTTAATGATAGAGAAAATTGCTCTATATTGTCGTCACTCGTCAGTGAAATGAGTTCCATAATGAATTTGCTGTCTTGGTACAGTCTGTGAAGAGTGCAATACATTATTGAACAACACAACACACAGGATAACGTTGCAATGATGTCATACTGAGGCTTTAATACGTATTTCAATGGAGTTCTATAATCTGAAGAAAATCAACATAAATGATTAGTTCATGAACAACCAAAATGATAAGTTCATGAACAACATATATTTGATTAACTCTGTGTGTGTATCGTTATCTTCCCCTATCGAATAATATGATATTGACTCTAATGAAAATCATTGATAATCTACATTAACGGAAATTAACTTTAGGTCGAAGGAACCTTTTTTCATTGGCATTATTTTGTCGATAACATTGGTTCTTGTTGAAAACAATTTGGGGTAATTTTGTTTTATTCTATCGAGGCATATTGTCCAAGATAATATCGAATATGATTTTGTAATACATAATATTATTTAAAATTATGGTTCTAAGCCAAAGGTTTACCGTTCATTTATTGCGATTGCTTTATTACACTCTTTATTATGACCAATTCAGTATCAAATGCATTTGTCTAGAGGAGTGCACGATGCTTGTACGCCAAACTACATGGCGAACAAGGAATATCTGTTCAAACCGCACGAAGCTGATGTGGTTGATAAATAGGCGGTAGGTTTTCTTGTGATGTAACCTATAGCAAATGCATTTCAAGATGTATGCATCTTAAATAAATACACTGTAGGCATATTTTGTATATAGGATAGAACGAATGTATATCGCGCGCGGTACTTACGGTTTATTTGAAGACAAAATAATAACGCAAACCTAACTGTAAATTACATACAGCATCTCTCGTGCATTTATGGGTCATTATCAAAAAACACGCACTTCTCTGTTATCTTGGTATAAAAACTCTTTGCCAATAAAATTCATTGCAAACAAGATGTTTTTGCATAATATACAATGTAGTTTCTTCAACCTTATAAATAACTGTGCATATCTAATTGACATAACTGATTTATACCTCCTTAAAGGACAAGTTTTTCACATTTTTCACTGTTATTTTTCTTAAATTTAATTTTCCTTTTTTGGTATTCACTTAACAATGGTGATATTGATATTTTGACTCAATCCAAGTTTTCTTTGCCCTACTAATTGTTAAATTTTCAAAAAAAAATCCTCAAAATCTGTGGCGATTTTCCTAAAATTGGCTTCAAAGACATGTCCCGAGTTTTCATGTCTTTGGTGTAACCATATATGACTATGATGAATTATAGTTGTCTTTCTTGCCCTATTTTAATGATAATAGTTTCTCCTAGGACTCCATATCCTGTTCATGCCATGATCAGACGAAATTAGAAAAACATGCCAAGAATTGGCAAAAAAAAAAAAAAAAAGGTAAGTGCAGCTACTTATTACTTTGTTATTACGCATATTATGTATGCATTACCTTCATGGCTGTACTTTGTTTGAAAGGACCAAATACTCCTACTTCTAGAAATTGTGTGATATGACTTGTATGTGGTTGCAAAACAAACAAAATAACATTGTCCTTTCGTTCCCAGTCTATTAAAGTTAACGATATGCGACGTTTGTCCATCATACACAATTAGTGTAGGACCAATGAATAACTTGATACATATTGCAAAATGTTTGGTCAAGTAAGTATTGAAGATGTCAGTGTATAACCAGCCGTTCTTCGACATGACATCCTCAGATCCAGCACACGAACCAATCAGAAAGTCATTATTGCAGCGCTGTTCAGGGAACACAGTATAATGATGAAATGATGTTACCTAAAGAGTTACCTCCAGCATTAATTGTTTCATTAAATTTCCGAGCTCAGGTCACACACTGTGGATTTGTGTCTTTGCCGCACACAATTTTAGGTGGGACATGCTCTGTACTAATGTCTGTGTCATCTATGTTGTGATAAATTGCCGTTAATCCTTCAAATCTTTAAAGGTTAAAACTTAAAATAGAACCAAGTTCGTTGTAATATTTGTCAATATATTCTCTAGAGGCAGACTTAGCACTTGCCAAAGACATCTTTTGTAGTTTAGCATTTTTAAAGTCGGGCCATCTTTTCATGAAGCACTTAAACCAACCATGACTTATGTTTTCTGATGCATTTATTTTCTGTCTCAAAAATCGAATATGATCTCGTGCCATATGCTGTTTACTAGTCTTGTTGTAGCCGTAACCTATGTATGTAGTGTATGTTATATTAATCACCAGAAAGATTTGTTTCCGCATCTCTTGTGAACACAGGTGCCAGTCTCGTTTAAAATATAAAAATAGCATTTGACTATATATTGGCAAGGTACATTACCTATTCTACGGCCCGGGACATCACTGAGGTGACATTTGGTTTTTAATTATTCGACATATTTTCCTGTATCAATTTATGACAAAGCGCCTTATACAGCATTTCAAATGCGTACAAGAGAGAAAAAGAACTTTCCTTTCGAAAAAAACATAGTCTTGTGTTTTAATAAGAATATCTTTTACAGTTGTACCCGATGTTCAGACCGAGCCGACCGATCGTAGAAAAAACCGGAGATAAAGATTTCACCGCACAATTCCTGAATACAGATTACTTACCGTGTGTTATAGCTGTACAATAAGTAATATATAACTATGATAGCAGCGCATTAAAATTAGATGACACTTCTTAAAAATGGAAAAATCATCTAATTTACGAGTTTTTACTCTGACCTCACGTCTCCTCAGTGATGTCCCCGAGCAGTAGTTTTACATAAAAAGCTATATTTCGCTTATATTTCCATTAACTCTAAAACAATGTACATAACTTGCATGAATGTAACATCTTTGAAAATAATAATTCCACGCGAATATCTTAAGGTCAATTAAAGCCATTGCGATCAGAAAACTTGGCCATTGAAAAGGAAATATACCTTGTCAATATACAGTCAAATTCTATCTTTAGATTTTAAACGAGACTGGCACCTGTGCTTGTGAATAGGGTTACCATCAATACGAACTTTTAATCTTGTTTTGCCATTAAAGTTGACCCAGAAACACTGTATGTTGTGCTGCTCCTTGTAGATAACCCCGTCCGAATACCTTGGGTTTTCTGTCATATTTCCGTCTGCTCGGTTTTGGTTTCAAGTCCTGTAAATATATACCAGGTCCTTACATTTATAATGTTTCCCAATAGGGTCTATATCAATTCATCTAGAAATAAGGAAAACATGGTGCTATAAGATATTAAACCAATGCAGTTATTATATATTAAACCAATGGTGTTATTATATATTAAACCAATGGTGTTATTAGATATTAAACCTTCTTAATTTACAATTCTTCTTATTTTGGTCTTTAATGGCTTCCATACCTTTCCTGTTATAAAACATATTTTAACAAACTTCCCAATTTCAATTTATCAAACCAAGAATCATCACAGCGAATAGGCAAACATTAATCAAATTTATATTTTTACAATTTGGTCCTTTTTTAATTCCATACTTTCTGCAGGCGATAAATCGTCATATGATGCAATCATGTGACTTTCGATGTTTGTAATCGAATCATTATTTAGCAGCTGAAATATTCAAATTCCACTTCAAATAAATTGAACCGGTCTTCGACTAAATAATAGATGTCTTTTGTTGGTGAGGGGTCAGGGCATGATCCTACTTGGGAACAGTGCCCGTGTCACTTAAAGATAGTATGCGCTATCGAAGCCCTTTGGTTAAACTTATGAAAGAGCCTCGATAAGCACGTACATATTGTATTGTACTTACTGTTAAACAGCTACTTTGTACATATATAGCATATATAGCATGGGTCGCTCTAAAACAGACTTCAGAAACTGCCGATCAGCGAAGATTACAGACTGTCTACACCTCCGCATCTGCATTAATATTACTATAGACTGACTGAGATCTCCTCTGATATTCACCCAGCGAATTATTTCCTCGATAAATCTCCTTGGGTCTGGTTTGGGGTGAAAAGACTCAATACATGCCGTTTTCTCATAATTTTTTTTTTATCTTCTATTGTTTACTTTCTATTTGTACTGTAATTGTATTTTTACTATTATGTAATGTTTTATATGTAACTCTTCAGAAAATGGAGGCAATAAAGATGTATAGTACTGGATTGATAACCCTGGGATCATGAATATGTGAACTGCCGCCATGATATAACTGAACTAATATTGAAGACGGCGAATAACCCCAATAAAACTTAAATCACGACTAACAATAACAATGTATCGTACCGAACCCGGTGTTGTGTTTATCTATATATTCTCCATAGAAGTGATTATACACTGATACTGTATGCTTCTTTCATAGGTGATACGATCCCCGCATTTGGAGTGCAAAAACAAAACAAGAAGGCCATGACGGCCCTAGATCGCTCACCAGAATTATGCAATGTGATTTATAATGCATAACACATCAAGACAATTATTCTAACAAAAGATTCAAATGAAACCTTCAGTGTTAACAAAATTTTCCTTCATTTTCTTTTTACCTAATATGATGCATATTCGAACATGGACTAAATATCAGCAAGACAATATTCTGATAAACATGCTCAAGGTAAAAATGCGGCCTCCAGATTGTCTTTCAATTTGGCTTAGTGACATTTGAACTTGACTTAGATATCATACAGACAAACATTGTGACAACATTTCAAGGTGCTGAAGCAAATAAAATAACGGGCTCCAGAATGTTAACAAGATTTTCCTTCAATTTGACCTAGTTTTTGATCTTGCATGACCCATATTTGGACTTGGCCTATATATCATTAAGATAAGTATTGTGAATAAATGTTAAGCTGCTGAAGCAAAAAAAATGCGGCTACGAACTTGGCGTACATACCATCAAGACAAACATTCTCATAAAGTGTCAACATGCTCAAGTTAAAAGTGCATCCTCCAGAGTGTTAATAAGATAAGACAAATTTCAAACTGATGAACCGAAAAAAGCGGCCTCTAGAGTGTTGACGATACGTTTCTTCAATTTGACATATTCAAACTTGGCCTACATATCAACATGACAAACATTTTGATAAATTTTCAACATGCTTAAGTTCAAAATGCGGCCTCCAGAGTGTTAACAAGATTTTGCTTCAATGACGGAGTGACCTAGATTTTGACCTCATATGGCCCAGTTTCGAAATTGTCCACGATTTGATGGAGATGAAAGTTCTGATAAACTTTCATAAAGATAGGATGCAAATATAGCCTGTAGAGTGTTAACAAGATAATTATTGACGACGCACGACAGACGACGGGGGGGACGCCGGACAAAATGTGATCACAATAGATCACCATGAGCACTTCGTGCACAGATGAACAAAAGTACAATAATTGCTTACAAGTAATATATATATTATTAAATCCACCATCATAACAATAATGTGCAACTCATGGGCACTAAAGCATTAATTGTCCATAAAACAACATCTATGTATAAACAAATGTCAACCGTTGTTATTGTTTTCTATGAACGCTCAACCACACAATTTGTTGGCAGTTCAAAACATGTGATAGAAAGTTACATGTTACAGCAGTTAAAAGTAACGAAATTCAGAAAAAGATACATAATGATCTTACAGAATTGATGAATTCTAGAATATTCCGGGTTTTCTTACTATTTCGGGCAGTTTTGGTTGGTTCGGGCTTCTGACTTCAAGTTGATTTCTTGACGCCGTGATATGACTGAAAAAATGTTGAAAACGGCGTTAAACCCCAATCAATCAACCTTTTGGCACAATCATTTTCACTTTCATTCAAATCTTGTTCTTTCATTTATGGAGATTTTCAAAGTACTTTGCTACAGTCTAGTTCTAAGTGGGAAAGGGTCATGATGTGCCGAAAATGTAGCTCGTGGTGAAAAGTAAGAAATGCAGTTCTTCATCACCCTCTCTAATTAGCCTTATTTGATATCAATACTGATAGTCAAGAAGACATAATTCCATCTTTGAATAGTTCCCCACCGAGTAATAGATACAGATATTGTTCTCTATCGTTTAATGATAGTGTTATGCTATTCCTCTGAATAATGGCAGACCTTTTTGCCAAGAATAGCTGTGACTTGTCTAGGATCGTTCGAGCAAATATAGGACATATGTAGACACAAAGTTGTTAACCTTATAGTCCATATTGACATGTTGAATGTCTATGACAGCGAAATAGTCCACTTTAGCACGAGACATTTTCAGCAAAGCTTTTGATTTATTCTGTAGTCTTCTTATTAATATATAAGTAGACTACTCAAAAACTACAATTCAACAAAGCTGTAAATATTTTGAAAAGATATCTCAAAAATTATTTGCATGACCATATTGATAGACCCATTAACCCCTGTCCTGTGCCTTTATCTTCATATTTTAAGTCTGTACAGAATACACGCACTCGTTTTTCGCGTAGACTACAAGCTTACCTTTGACTATCATCATTCAGACTGAAAAACACTTGACGGCAAATCGCAGTAATGCCTATTTGTAATCGTAGCTACATCTAACTGTGGAATCGTGCTATATATACCTTGTATAAGACACCCTAGACAAGCCGATGACAAATGTCCGAAGTGTGCTGTTTGTGGTGACGTCTTGATTGACAGTTCGCATTGTTACTAACTGTGTCTCCTAGAGAAATATCCAACGGTGGTAAATAAAACACCACTCTTGGTCATATTAACATAGGATGTTGCCAGGGTTTAATAGACACTAGAACTGTACAGATAAATGTAAAAACAGGTGTAGAGCTAGCTAAACGATTTCGATTTTTAATAAACAAAAACTATACTAGTACGGGGGTACCAGCCTTACATGTTACAGTTTCAAAGCCTATGGAACACTGGCTGTTATAATAAAACACAGACAATTTACATCTATGATAGATCATTCTGTTCATATTTTAGTGTGCGGAATCTTAATTAGCATGTACAATAATGGACAAAGCAGCATTTGACCTGATAATACATTTATACCAGATGGTACACATGCTCATTAGGGCTTATTTTCCCAAGCTGTTTATACTTGTACCTTGTGAATGGTGTAGAGTGATGTTTCTAATACCGTCTTCCAGGCGGTGATATCTCCATGCACAACCTTACATGAATGCTTTATACGGCAAAATAAATCACAAGTTACAATGCATGATCCTGCGATAACTCAGAACAAAATAGGAGAGATAGAGGATATATATATATATATATATATATATATAGTTATGTCACAGTTCACTTATTCATGATCCCTTGGTAAACAAACTAGTACTAGGCTAGGAAATGTGCCCAGCACAAGGACACTCCTCCACTATAACCGTTGCGCCGCGAGAGAGAGTGAGTAAATTAGATTACAATCTTTTCTTTTCATGGGAATTATAATCGAACTTCATACTCTCTTTTTTATAAGACATCTTTATGAGGAATATGACTGAACATATTATGTGTGTGGATGTCACACAGGCAATATAGAGAAACTATAGATTACAAGAGTTGCTGAAAGATGCAGCAATTGGATGTTAGGGCGAGAATCATCATCTTATGGCTTAATAAATACTGTTTGAGTCGAAAAATACGAAACCCGCTTTTAAATATATTATATAAATATATGATAACAATAGTTTTTTAGTTAAATACGTAAAACGAAAACAGAAATACCTTTTCCCAACGTGTTGACCTCGATCTCCCAAAATTATTGTAAACATTTGTCTGCGCATGCGCGCCTTTTTTTCCTTAATATATTCTTAAAATCGCAAAATGTACCACAATAAGTTCGCATTTATGAAAATATTCCCATTTTTTGGCTATTAAAAAACTATCGTTTTAGGTTACATATTAATTATAAAAAAACTACTCGCATATAAATAGACTGGTTCACTTATCTTAATCTAATATTGCAAACTCGAACGAGAACCAGATTAGTGACGAACTGCTACGGAAATATCCGAGAGCTGACGGTAAAATACGGCGCATGGGCGCCAGTGATAGTTCTTAACGCAACCAATATATGCGATGGAGCTGATGCACCCGCGCAATGACTTTGTATTACCCTGCCCAATGCCATTTCGATAATCCGTGTAGTAACCGGTGTATGTCTGTCTGTTCTGATCTACACTTTAGTCCTCTTGGAAATAATTAAATAGTGGTCATGGTTGTTCTTAAAGTCGACAAAATGTTCCTTTTACCTAAACATGTGGATAGTCCCGAAGTAAAGGGGATTTCTCGGCATCAGTAGAACATTCCAGTTTACTTCGAACCAACTTAGATGGCGTTCTTCATTCTCTTCCGTCAATGCTAAGGAGATTATGCCAAAAGTCTACACAAATATTGCCCACCGAATAGAAATTTCTTTAGCAACTACAAAACTTCCATGTGAAATATAACAAGTTTTCCCCATGAAATAAACTCTATCAGCGCAGCATTTTAAATTCAGGTGCCTCAATTCACCTGAATATTATTGTTTGCACAAAAAAAACCACAATACTGCCATCTACTCTGAGGATATTAGACGACTTCTGGGCGAAATAAATAATATGTTTTGAAGAAATTAAAACCATCTTATTTGACAGGAAGTAGAGAACAGGATCTAACAGATATTGCTACTGTAATCGCCACGTGCATAGGTCTTGGCCATCCCCAACCTAGTACCTTATAACAAGTTGATATTAGTAAATCCTGGCTCGACATTAACCATTTGAAAGACATTCATATCATACTTTTTCCGCAATTTATTTGAAACCATTTTTATTACAGTAAAATCCAAGACACCTTTTCAAAAAAAAGGATTTCATTGTTTTGATAATTTTCAAAAAATACATGATTTTCGAAGCTTCTCTCTAGAATTTGTCCTATTTCTGTTTCTTTTTCTTCTTTAATGGAGATATATATCTGAATGATTACACATCAATCTTGAATTTAATTTTTTTCTAATGAAGTAATATAAATCATAAAATAAAGTAGTGAGCAAATAATAACGAAAGGAATCCTCAAAAATTACAAAATGCAATTTCTGTTTAGTGTATTTGCTTTCAGAAGTTAAAAGTGACTTTGTCACATATCTTTCATTTATCCTATTTTCTTTGTTTGATTCGATTTGGCTTTCCAAGGCCAAAATCAAAACATTTGCTCAGTTATTGTTGGAATAATATATTTAGACATATGCTAGAATAAACAATTTGTTTTATTTCTAACAATAAAATGTCCAACTCGGATATAAAGCTTTGTTTGGAATTGGAAATGAACTTTTCATACATAAAAACAAAAGCATATTCATTATGTGTTACCTTTCCTTGAAATGTGTTTTTCAAAAAAATTCAACGTATGCCTTGATTTTTTATTTAGAGTTGATTTGACTATCTGGTTTTGCAGCAACGCCTCGTGTTAATTTACACGCATGAAAATTAAACGAGTGATTGGGCAATTGATAATGGATCGTTCGTACCTATACACAATGGGTCTCAAGTACCTTTACACATACAATTGAAAAATCAATGATACAGGCATATTCTGCCGTGCTTGTTTTGTGACTTTTACGCACTCATTTAACTTTGTCGAAATGCAGGTTCAACCATTTACATCATTTATAATTATTTTGAAAACCTTGTTGCAAAGGTAAAATTGTAATTATTCAGCATTTGCTGCAAATGTTTCCAACTGTATTCAATGATTATACTTTCATTTATAGTAATTTTTATATTATTGCCTAGATGTTATCAATTCAGAACAATTGCAGAGTTCTTGTATGTCTGGAAGGGTTAACTTGACTATATTGCAAAGCGAAATGACGTTTGTAGGTTATTCAACTACAATGTTCAATAAAATAAATGAGAAATAACGATTCTTCACATTTGGCTAGAACTTTATTACTTTCCTGTCAAACTTTTAATATCGTTTTTAAAAATATAACACCCCTTCGATATGTATTTATTCTTAGCAAAATTGAAATGTGATTAAATCCTCATCCTTTTTGCTAGCGTCTCATGATACCCTTAATTCAAATGAATTAGTAAGAAATTCACAACTTAAAAACTGTTAAGATACAATTAGACAGTGATAGAGGAAACCCCAGCCATTTTGAATGTATGACCGACCAATGTAGATATATCAGGATTAACATGCACATCCGTACAGTCTGATTCTTTCAGCGCCGAATTCATCAAAGTAGACTCGTTTTTGCGAGTTGGAAAGGATACAACAATTGAGACATTCTAATCCGGGTATATCTACACTGGTCTTACACGCCGTATGCTTGGGTTCCTGGAGCACTGTTCAATTCTATATTATAAGGGCATGGTATTTGTTACTTGGTCCGGTAGGAACGGTTATGGATTAATTTTATATTACTTTGTTTACAGATGTTAGATCTGAAATTAAAAAACCCACACAGTTACACTAGTCCATGAGCAACTCAAAGGAATCCAAAATTGTATTGCTTCTGATCTTAACTTACATTCTTAAACTCACCTAATCACGAAGTGCTCAGTGTGAGCGACTGTGATCGCCTGTTGTACGTCGTCAGCATTTTCTGTAAACAAGTTTATTCAAATAATTACGATCCATTGAAACACATCCCATTTATTCTATATAGTTAAACCTTTAAACACAATTCTAGTCCGAAAGAACTGGCCTGATTTTAAAATTATTTAGCATAAATGTTACTTGTGTTACGCTCTTTCCGAGACTGACGTATTTCCACAAACTGCCGCCACACATCGACCCAAATTCGCACTAATAAACAATTCAATTAAACAATTCACGATTCCTTTGATTTGCCGTCAATGTAAAACTATATGACGTTTCGATATTGTATGTCTGATATGACGACACCCGATTATTTCACGTGACCAAAAATCTCGATTTCGTCTCATGACTGTATTATGTCTAGAGCCTAATAAAAGAAAAACAAGGAGCATATTTTGTTCAATGGTAAATGATATATTTCTGATTTGACTAATATTTAATTCATGCACTATTTACGACATGTTTAAACGGTTGCAGTTCTTCTTTAGAAAAAATCTCTCTCACTAGTCACATACTCTCGAAGATCGATTTTCGTATGGCATGGAACACCTTGTACACGTGCCTTACCGATGTTCCCATTATATACCGACTACTATAATAATCACAGCTCCTTTCAACGCAAATACACTTTATTTAACGGAATAGAACTTTCTTAAGACATTAAGTGTATTTTGATACGTTAAAACGACAAATATTCTGCATCACGCTATGTTTTAACGTTCTAAATCTTATCCATTGATGTCTTGCACGTTCTTTTTGATAATTGAAAATGTATTCATGTTGTGTTGGTATACTTTTCTAAGTAAAAAGCATTATATTTAATAAAAAATGGCGTGCCACAAGTCTCGCTAGTTGACATTTTAAAACGTTTGGGCTAACAAAAACGTAGTTCGACGACACAATTATATCTTTTTTTTATCGGAAATGTCGAGACAGCAGCTTTTCTGAACAAAGCTTTATCACTTACATAGTTGCAGACGCATTTTGACGCATCTGCAGCAGCCAGGTTTTGAAGGCATTATGACAAAGGGAAAAAAATGCTCATTATAACTGTTCTCTTGGCTTTGTAGCCCTTATTCTACAGACTAAATCATCGCAGTCTTCTTCAATTGAAGGGCTCCGAGTAACGTTATTATTCAAGTGCCATGACCAATGCGTTAAGTGAATATTACATTTTGTAATTTTTTTATTTTACATGATTTCAAATTGAATATTATATTGATGAAGAAAATCATAACAGAAAATGGATACATACACAAGAAGACATTCTTTGAAAAAGTGTGATCTGACCATACTAATCATGTACTACAGAGATCTAGATAACGGGCATTTGTCATGTTTTCAAAATCCTTATTTGACATTCAAACCATATGTGGTGGGTACTCAAAAGAATCGTCTCAGTTGGATGATTCTTTTGAGTACCCACAACATAGGATTTGGTTGAGCAATAAGAGACATATTGTGGGGGAAAATACCTGTTCACTCCCTCTTATCTCGTCCTCTGAATTGTCCAGCTACAGTGAGTTCGCGTTAACCCGACAGGGACCCATAAATTACTTCGAGTTATCAATGTGATCAAGTGATCGAAGGAATTTCGCTTGGTTAATGTATGTATTTTAGCTTCGTTATATGTTTATACTTAAATGTTTATTATGAAAAGCCAGTCAGTAATACAATCAGAACTGCTGCAACGCTGTTTTTAAAATACTAAACAAATTTCAGGACATGGTTCGAGTATGAAGATATAACCAATGTTCAAGTTTTCGCGGGACCTATTTATGTGGGATAATAAAGAATCGCAAAAAATGGTTTTGTTAGGGAAGCGATGAAATAATACTTCACTAGAGTAATGCAGGTTGAAGTATATATACATCTGGACCAATTTTACCGCTGTTTTACAATTCGCAATTGACGTATTACTTGCACATAAATTGATCCTAGCAAAAGTTATATTAAGCTAGGGGAAATTAAACAGCATAACTATTAAAATAATTCAACCACGCCATAAGGGATATGACCTCTACAACTGTGCTATGAGGTAGGGTCAAGATCAGTATGTGTCTTATTACAGTAAGATACTTGTTGTGAAGTACAATACTCGAGCAAAATGTGGTAACTATAAGAAGACGTTACGTTACTAATGTATAATTTATTCTGAGCCAAGTCATCAGAAAGAAATCTAGACCTTTGAAATCTAGCTAGATTTAGTTAAAACGAATACTTATTTTGACGTTTTATTTGGCAATAGCCGGTTTTTAGAAGCGTTCTCGATGCTTAAATGTCTAAATGACACACAGTGAAGACTCCGATCACACTGCAAGGGCATCAAGAAACTATATATGCGCTTTAGATAGTGGATATTCTCGAAAGGCGGATTTTACATTGGTTATATTCAAATTTCAAAGCTCAGGTAAGGACATATTGAGGTTCTTGTCTTTAAACCTGTTTTACAATGCACAGGGAACTTATTCAATATAAATGGTTTCGTTTAAAGAGGTTTTCCATAGTGTTACCTCGATGTGTTTAAAACCCATGTCCCATATACAGACGATTTTGAAAACATAAACGCAATGGTATTGAAAGTTGTCTACAAGTGAGGGAATTCTTATTGAATAGAGTTGTAAACATTTTGGCAAAAAGGGGATATTGCTCATTACGGGCATTTCCTTCTTTTGCCACACAGCTTTCAAAGTAATTTTCTGCAGATGCGTCAAAGTGTGTCTTCACTTCGCTTGCAGCAGTTTTTTTTAACCATCGCGGCAATAATATGAACAGTATCTACACATGAAAGAATGATTATTGAACAGAGATGGTAATCATTGTGGTAAAATGAGTAATGCCGTCTACAGCAAATGTGTTGTATGTGTAAAATTATACGATCTGAGTCAGGCATAAAGGGGTCTTGCTGCAAATGCGAAAAGTGAGGGATTCATGTGCGTCAATGTACATGGACTGTCTCAACAGTTCCGTCCACACACAAGGAGAAAAATAGATTGGACTACTGATGAAAAGCTGGACGTGTAGCCCTGTTCGTTTTGCTTCCATAGACATTGGAATTGTGAAAATGTAACAATTCATTCTTGACTGTAGTTTGACTTGTGAATTTTGGCACCAGTAATATGTGCAACGAATAACTGTTTAAACAAATGGCCTAGTTGATCATAACATAAACTAAGTTTCTCCATGAACATTTTGCCTATAAACCAGCACTGCTGGAAAGTATAAATGCTAAATACTACAAGTCTACATGAAAACTCCGTATTTTACGAGGGGATTCAAACCCTTGAAGCAGCTACAAATGTGTGTTACATACCCGTACATGCACGCTAATGACTCGTTACCGCTATAACATTTCATTTAGACGTTTTTTCCTCGCCGCGTGTCTAATCGAACGAGTTTCACAATAACGTTTGATGTTACTTAATTACCCGGAATTAGAGCAGTTACGTTTTTCTAATGCAGCTGATTGGAACGTTCCGCGAAACCTAGATACCAGATGAAATTAATTATTCAAATACCGT
>JASEVX010000004.1:132663526-132678526 GCA_031761405.1 Serripes groenlandicus | reverse complement strand
CTAGTCCAACGTTTGGAACAGGGAGATTATCAAGAGTAAGTCCTCTATTACATACTTTAAAGATGGCAGTAATGCCTGCCCTCCGTGGCACCCAGGTTTGCGAAAGGGTACACAACAATTGTATGTGAAGAAAATGAAGATTCAAATAGGAGGAGTGATCTAGAGTTGAATTGAGTTGAGTTCAATATTCATTAAGCGCTAGTTCTAGGTAGAGGAAGTGAAAATCAATGCGACACCTGCAATATTAAGGGAAGATTACTCTTAGAATAAATGACCTTTTCGATCAACAAATCCGTGTCACTACATCATCGTCACACTAAGGTGAATTGTGGTTGATAGCTCGTTTATCCCTGTTTCGTAACAAACGTCTACTATTAATCCCCCTGCCCCTGGATTGGTACCCTGGGATCAGGAATACGTGATCGGTAATCGTGATATAAAACCATACTGTTGAACACGGCGTAAAACCCGAGTGAAATTACACACAAACACACAAGGAAGCCAACCGATAAGTATGCTGCAGCAGACGACTTTGAACATATTCTATAACAACAATAGAAAATCTCTATGATTGAATGGATAACCACCTATGACTAAAGGTGGTAAAGATTTGTGGCAAAAGGAGAAATTGTCCGTTTTGAGCAATTTCTTCTTTTGTCACTATGTTTTCAAAAAGCCGTCTGCAGCAGAGGCGTCAGAAAGTGTCTTTATGAGAAAAGGGGCGACCAATGAAGATCCAGATCGACAAGCGCCTTTCTGCAGTCTGTCATGATCATCCCTGTTGACTGCCTAAATGTGCAAGAAGCCTGGAAGCCTGACAACACAGTTACATGTAGCTATAACCACAGCTGACAACACAGTTACATGTAGCTATAACCACAGCCGACAACGCAGTTAAATGTAGCTATAACCACAGCCGACAACGCAGTTACATGTAGCTATAACCACAGCTGACAACACAGTTAAATGTAGCTATAACCACAGCTGACAACACAGTTACATGTAGCTATAACCACAGCTGACAACACAGTTACATGTAGCTATAACCACAGCTGACAACACAGTTACATGTAGCTATAACCACAGCTGACAACACAGTTACATGTAGCTATAACCACAGCTGACAACACAGTTACATGTAGCTATAACCACAGCCGACAACACAGTTACATGTAGCTATAACCACATCCGACAACACAGTTACATGTAGCTATAACCACAGCTGACAACACAGTTACATGTAGCTATAACCACAGCCGACAACACAGTTACATGTAGCTATAACCACAGCCGACAACACAGTTACATGTAGCTATAACCACAGCCGACAACACAGTTACATGTAGCTATAACCACAGCCGACAACACAGTTACATGTAGCTATAACCACAGCTGACAACACAGTTATGCAACTCAGTCGCCATTGCGATGAATATCTGAGCCTCCATATTTCGTGTAGTAATCGTGTTAACCCTTTTCCAATAAATCTGCAGCAGACGACTTTGAACATTTAGTTATTGAAAGAGTTGATAACATATCGGCAGATGGAGAAATTGCCACAATGTTTTCAAAAATCGTCTGAAAGATTTAACTCAGATACAACTGCCTTTAAATGTAGAATATAAAGTGCACAGATGTAGACATGTTCAGATATCTTAAGCTTTTGTCCAATAATTTCTCTCCTAAATGACAATTTTACGTCTTTCCAAAGTAAAATCGCACCGCTGTGAATTGATTTGAATTGCAAATAATACCAATGCCTTATAAAAGTCACTTAATATATTTATCACCAGCTTCTGTTTTTAGAAAAATATGAATCATAGTAGTAAAACCATCTTTTCGGAGTTGGTAGCCTGCCAATTGCTGTTAACACCCAACAACGCATTTAAGGGTGAGACTGTGCGAGAAAAAAGTTCATCATGGATTCAACAAAACTGCATTTAAAAGGTTAAGATCTGCCAAAAAAAGATCATCATTGACGCCGCGTGGAAGCGCGGCGTCAGAATGAGATAGGTTTTAATTTTGTACCATGGTGTGACGTAATCGAAAAGGGGGCAACCAACATTATTATTGTTAAGAAAATCTCTGTTATATGTTTGTTTGAAAAAAAAAAAAACCTTTATGAATAAATAAATTGTATACAATGATTTAAGAAACAGCAAGATACAAACTACGTATGTCTTCTACCGTTATTACAAATCTTTAGACACATGCAATGGGTATTTAATAACTTTCCCCTAACTTCCTAGGCTACGCTTTTTTTATATAGTTTGTTTTACGACCCGATTTATCAAAGCCCAGAAAAAAGTTTCTGGCGATGTTTTTGCCTATTTACAATATTGAGACTTTTAAATAAATGGGTAATCCTTAAAAAATCAATGATGATTCATTTTAATTACTACATATTACAGTATAATTCTAGAAAATGTAAAAACAACGTTAACCCAAGTATGCAATAGGCATGGCCGTAACGACACCCGTTTTATTATTTGTAAATGCAGCATGGCATCGCTTGGCGATTTTGGTCATTCTTATTTAATAGACGACAAGGTGTCATAGGTTCCCAAAGAGTAATTAAGTTATCTCTGCTTCCTACCGTTATGAATACTTCGGTGTTTTCACAATTTCATCCGATTTCCAAAATTCATTGGATTCGTACCCGGTTTTTTTTTTATGTTTCGTTCGAGATGAACGATTCGTACCAACTGGTTTTTGCTCTTTGCTCTTGGGGAACTGACTTGACCATTTTTTTTTGTTCATTTTTCTGTTTTCTACAGGCATGTTCAAAACGATTAAAGTGACATTACAAACAAACAAGACAGACTTAATAAGTCTTGCTATATGTTGACTATACATGTGAACTTTCATAATGCTCAATCTTGATCATTTTTAATTACTTCGTATTTTTTGTTTATATACTCCCGTTTTTGTTATCATACTTCTGCTAAACTGGAAGGAGAATATACTTCCCCCTCTCCTTCCAAAGCTTGTGTCACACTTAAATTATAACTAGAGGCAATAAACCTTAATATATGTTAATATCTAAGCACCTATGTTTTTTATGCCCCCGGAATCACCGATTCGGTGGGCATCTAGTTTTTGGCCTGTCTGCATGTCTGTCTGCACGTCTGTCTGTCTGCACAAAAAACCCTTTAACCTTGACCACTATTTTTGAACCATAACAGGTACGGCTACCATATTTCACATGTGTATTCCTTGTGACATGACCTTTCTGTCAGTACCAAAAATTTTGACCTTGCGACCTTGACCTTTGACCTAGATGTTGCCATTTTCGAAAAAAACTTTAACCTTGACCACTTCTTTTGAACCATAACAGGTACGGCTACCATATTTCACATGTGTATTCCTTGTGACATGACCTTTTTGTCAGTACCAACATTTTTGACCTTGCGACCTTGACCTTTGACCTAGATGTTGCTATTCTCGAAAAAAACTTTAACCTTGACCACTACTTTTGAACCATAAAAGGTACGGCTACCATATTGCACATGTGTATTCCTTGTGACATGACCTTTCTGTCAGTACCAACATTTTTGACCTTGCGACCTTGACCTTTGACCTAGATGTTGCCATTCGGGGGCATCAGTGTTTCACAAACACATCTTGTTTTATCTAATGGATCTAGTTAGAGGATTTAAAATAGTTTATTGGTAATAATAAATTGAGGAACTTCAGCTTGTCATTTCACGACTAAACTTCACATGTTGAATATCACATATATCGTAACATATAAAACGGTTAATCCCTACGTCAATATTGACCTTTTCTGCTCTTGGTAACCTTTTTATATACGCTATGGTAGCCAGGTGAGCAACTTCTACTTATTCCACAATCTTCAACTTTATTCAATAATCATAATTGACAGTTTCCAACAAAGATTGAAATAAAAATAAGTCGAATTTGATTTTTAGCGCGAAATCGGAATGGCGTTTTTTATTTGTTGCAAACAGTACAGATTCAGGTGAATTAGCTCGTAACGTGATGTCTCACATGCAATAAGCAATGTTAGTCTTTTAGTTATCAACATATTTCAAACTTGTTATTTCACGTAAAATGGAGTCGTCCTATGTTGAAGATGTAATAATCTACTTTTGACAATTAAGCGCTTAAAGGTGCTGAACTCCAGAAAATAGATATTACAGTTAAAGTTGTAAAACTGTTCACTAGTTGTCTTATAATATTAGAATAATGATTTTTGGAGTAATAATTTCACTTTCCAGTTCCATAAACATCTAAATATTGATCGTTTATGCTTCATTTCATACCCAGTAAGCAACATTTTGTACATTTTATGAGTTTCATTTGACAGTTTTTCAACATTTACTGCCAAAATAGTTTTGAACTACTTATTACTTACTTTGATGTCACTATTAGCAATATTTGCAGAACTTTCAATATTTAAGTTTAGTTTGTTCAAAAGAAAGATATTACTACAGAAGGACATGTTGATTCCTCTTTATCTAGTCATCTGCGCATGCCCGATACAAAAGCCCTATCGTTGGCACGTCAACATTTGTGGCAAACATTAAATCTTTGTCACAGACAGATTTGATATTTTCTATTCGCCTCGAAATATCGATTCCGTGATCATGATATGAGCCGTTACCCGCAAAAACCAACATTGTGGACTCGCGTAAAGTATCGACCCGGATCAGCCTAAGCATGACGCGCAGGCTAACCCGAACAGACACTTTTAGCATCCTGTTGATTTTCTGTTTCAGGAATCATTACTCTATACCTATATACCCCCTGGGACGGAATGTGTCGGCCCAGATTAGTCTGCGCGGACTGCACAGGTTGATCGGGGTTGATACATTACGCATAGCCCATTGTGTTGGTTTTCTCGTGGAACGGCTCATATGTCGCCTGATGGTCCTCTCAGCTATACATGTCATTGCGATGCTATCACATATCTTTTTTGATATATAAAGAGTATCAATTAGTTGGTAAGTTATGCAGAAAAGGAAAAATACTCGAAACCGATTTTCGTGACGCATATTGAGATACAGATAAGAATGGTGTCAACGCACATATGTTCCTCCTGAGACTTATACGAGCAACGCAACGTCACCAGCGTTAGAACAGCGTCAACACATGTCACCAGCCGTAGAACCGCGTTTAATATTCCGTCATCAGCTTTGAACACTACGTCACCAGCGTTAGTACCGCGTCCACATCACGTCGCCAGTGTTAGAACAACGTCAACACCACGCAATTAGCGTTATAACCGCGCCGACATTACGTCTCCCTGCGTAATCACCGCGTTCACACCACGTCATCAGTTAGAATCGCGCTAACACCACGTCGCCAGCGCTAAGTCAACAAGAAGCTTCTTCGCTTTTATTTATTTACATGCATTCTCCATAAAGGTTTCGTTCAATTCTTAGGTTGTCTTCATGGCAGACATTCCTGATACCCATAAGGCTATGCGGGGGGTTCACGATTTTTTCTGTACGTTCAAAAATACACATTTAATTACCTGTATTCAACTATACGCGACATTAATGAATTTAATAATTCCAACCGGCTAAACAATGATCAATTGTATCAGTTAGTAAGTAAAATAAGATGTGTACATCATTTTCTATGATTTTCATGTACATTTAAAATGTCCGATAACTGGTCGATAGACTACTGCAGGAAATCCCAATGTTGATTTTACACAAGGCGCCCTTCAATAGTAGAAAATAACAGATTTGTTCAAGGTCTGTTTTGTCGTTTTTTTTTTTTCTCTCCAGGTATTTATGGTTGTGAAAAGTATTAAAAAATGTACATAAGCCTCTAAGGAAATGGATTTATCCGTTCAAGGCAGGGGCGTAATTTTGCAATAATCAATGTGAGAAAATCAAAATTGTGGACTCTGCGTAAAGTATCGACCCGGATCAGTCTAAGCATGCCACACAGGCCTACCCGGATAGACACTTTTCGCCTCCTGTGGATTTTCTCTTTCAGGAATCACTACTCTATACATCTATCCCCCTAAAACGGAATGTGTCGGCCGGATCAGTCTGCGCGGACAGCGCAGGTTGATCTGTTCGATATATTACGCAGATGTCTATCGCCGCAGCAGCAATTTGGGGCATTTTGAGAAAAAATGTGTATGCACGTGCCTACAGTGCCTACAGGGAGCTACGCCCCTGCAAGGCTGTAAGCCATTATCTTCCAGACAGTAATTTGTCATGTACAACATGTAATAGAGTATGCTGAGCTGGTCTTCTCGTATAATAGGATGTTTATCACATAAAGGAGACAAATGTAATGTAAGGTTATATTTCACATAAAACGTCTATGTCTCAGGCTTACGATCATAGTTTGCGAGTTATCTGTCTCTGATCTCTTTCTTCTTGATCTTTTAGCAATTTAAACCCGAAGACGAGGATTTCATTTCAATAGATTAGTCACGTTAAAGAATAACCATACTATTAAAATGACCTCAGTCTCGCACCATTGTCATTAGAGGGTATTACACCTATATATTTCTTAATCAAAATGAAACAATACAGATTGATACGGAGCATTTTCGAGAACAATGTCTGCCACCTGACAGTAGTGATTTCTCATACCAAACACAGATATACGGAGCGATGGAATGTTTAAGCCGCTCACAGCCTCAGTCCTCGCCATAAACATGTTATATCTGTTGTATTACTGTTACATAGTTCTATATAAGGGATGCTATTTGCATTTGCAACATATTTATTTGACAATCTTACCCTGAGTGATCACAACATAGGGGATGGTTTAATCATAAGAGAAATATATGTGTGAAAAGATCAGTTTACTCCTCCTTATCAAGTCCTCTGCCTACTTATATTTAAGCAGTTTATAAATCTGCCTGTTTCACTTGGGATATATCTACATTATTTTGTGTCCACAACAACACCAATTTACCATTACTTCAGAAAATCAAAGCGCTGAAAGCGCTGATGGTATAGGGGGCATATGTAAATTGAAAACATATGGCATAGATCATATGGACAAACATTGTTGAAACAATGAAACAATGACCTTTAAACAAACCAAACCAAACATGTTTGAAGCAACACATATTGCCTGCCAATAACATATACCTCATTTGTCAAAGTTTTACCCTTTTCTTGTATAAACAAAATATCGAAGGACAAAAGATTGACAAAAAAAACCCGAGCAGCTACCCTTAATTAAAATATTTCTAGTTCAGAAATCACTAAAGATCAACAATGTATATTGTAATCATGCTGATAAATGAAAGACGATCGAAAGCATGATAGAGTTATGTTTCTTTTGCACTGCACAATTGCAGCTCTGAGTTTCCTATACACCAAGTCTTAAATTGATATATTGGACATATATTGAGACAATAACCGAAGAAATGAAAAAATTGAGTTTACACCTAAAAAACAGACTAGATTTGACGAAGTACAAATCTTGGGGAAGCATTCATTAACGAAAAGGGGAATTTCACGGAACGCATGTGTTGCATATAATAAGGGAGAACATTGAAAGACAAAAATATACACACTCCAAACGCAGCATGCTAAATTTATGGTAATGGTGCACTGCAAATCTGTAGGTCATAAGTTACATACAAACCAAGTTTGAAATTGATACAATGAAAGTTAATTGAGACAATCGCTGAACTAAATAAGGAAAAATGGAGATAACTGAAAAAACAGACCAGAGTTATGTACCTAGTACTTTGCCGTTCTCCTGATCACACGGGTATAATTGTGACCACTTTGAAATAAATCTGCCATACAGAAACAACGTGTTAACCAATACATGCAATCCATGACGGACGGACGAATGCACATTCAGGCAGACAGCCGGCCGGACGCCGGATTATACCTCCAAGCTTTACAGACGGAGACAACTCAAGTATTGATTACAGAAGACTGGTTCGATGCGTCAAAACACGTCAGCTTAGATTATGGCATTTGTAAAGTATTTGCAATTTAATTGTATCTCCGAAACGGGACCGGACCGTCAAGGTTAATTTTCAAAAACCTATTTAGACTACATTTCTAGTTTATTTGTCAACAGATACATCTAGGACTATATTACACGTTGATGAACGTTGAGTCTTAAATTAACGCAAATGCATATACATTATAATTTTAGTCCCAAAATCGCTAGAAGCTTCTCAATAATAAAATAAATAATGACCTTGCGGTTATAACTCGGATGTGTTGACAAATTCGGCCAAATTTCTTTCCGACGTTTGACAAAAGTCAATGCGACATGCGTCATTCGTCTTTCACCAATGGCTAAGTCTATGTGGAAACGCAGCCAGTTGCTTGGGAAGATTGTTGTGAGGAGTACTGGTTTGAAAAAACCAGGAAATACATTTGTAGGTGAACTGGCCGCCGTGATATGACTGAAGAAATGTTAAAAACGGCGTTAAGTCCCAATCAATCAATGTTGAAATTAACTTATCTATAATTTGTAGATTTAATTTCTATTTCCTAGTAGGGTCTACATACAGCGACACATGAGAATATTCAACACAAAACGCGACCTGTTTTACCAACAATTCCCCAGTAGCGGTGAGACCGTTTGTAACATTATTTCATGGCATGTATACACAGTAGGACCTCTCTCTTTGGACGAATTATGTTGTAACAAGTTTGTTTACAGTATTCCTTAACCTTGACCACATAGACTAAATATACAGCAAACAACATTGAACTAAGGCATAACTATTGACCTGAATTAATAAAAGTATGATTTTGAATAGTGATGAAAACATTGTGGAAAAAGACAAACTTGTTGATTATCATTCATCTGTTAAGGTTAGTCAAATGTGTCTAAAAGGGGCAAAGGTTAAAATAATAACTGTAGACAAATGTTTTCGTTATCTAGGTTATAGAAACAATTTGATTCATGTTTCAAAGCATTGTTTGAAAAGGAGAAATTGCTCATTGTCAGCAATTGCTCCGTTTGCAAATATACTTTCAACATTTGTTTGTAACTAAGTAGCTATAACGGGAACGGTTCAACCCTTTCCCGCTTACAGTCGCTTTTTGACGCATGTGCAGCAGACGGCTGCAGAATTGTTTATCATGACCCATTTCCTCTTTTTCCACAAAGGTTTCAACTATATATTTTTCCCCTTGATGTAAGGCAAAATTGCTCGTAATCATTCATCTCTAGCATGTTATTCAAAATGTGTCCGGAAGGGAGAAAGAGGGAAAGAACGTCCATAGTAAAACGTTTAAATATGAAAAGAATTAATTTGAAACGTGTTTGAAAGCATTGTGTGAAAAGGAGGAATTGCTCATTGTCAGCAATAGCTCCATTTTCAACAATATTTTTTAAATATTCGAACTGTTATAGTATCACGGAAAGGGTGCCGCTTCCATGGGGAGGATGTAACCATTTTCCGCCTACAGACGCATGTGCAGCAGACGACATTCGAAAACATTGTGACAAAAGGGGAAATTGCTTTTCGTAGGCAATTTCTACTTTTGCCACAATGGTTTCAACTCCTTTCAATAATTGTATTTACAGTGCTTTGCACATTTCTCTATAAGTCGACTGTTGTAAACTAATGGGGTCACAGAACGGTCGACGTTACCTCACACTACTGACCTTAAGGTCAACCATAGTTCAGAGTGAGTTTCATTCATAGAAACTATTTTGTCTCATAAATTTATGCAGCGGAGGGTTTTGTGATTCGGTCGAACCAATGAAATCGTTGAAAAGGCAGATTATAACCAATCAAAACTCGATTTTGGTGTAGGTATACACATGTGGACTGCGGTTGCAGCTTTAAATTCGACTTTTCGAAAGCAGCTTCGCTATGAGATAGTGGCGAAACGCCCCTATCCCAAAAATACTCCGCTTATATTGGATTTAGTAACACCACATAGAAGGTCGTCTCATTTACCTTGAACAGTTAAATATTCATGATTCTTTTAACATTTGTATGTCAAATATAAAAAGACGAATATTTGTATTCCCTTTAAATTGTTTATTTAAATCGTCATACATGTGTATTATTAGACAAAGGTGTCAGACCAAATGGGAAATTAGTTTAATTGTGCGTATATACTTCAAATTACCTCCCTTTAAGTACTACCAGGATTTTTTTCTTGTGATTCGTATGAATAAGTTTGATAAACATTAACATTTCAACTAGATGGCAACATTTATTGTGAAACAGATATTTCTGTGGTTAATATATGTTCATGTCTGCACTTCTTCATCTAGAATTACTGTGTAATATATGATAGCATGTAAGGAACGGAATGGCATTAATGCCGAGCGCGAGGGTAAACAACGCCAAACAACAACAACAAGAAACAGATTACATTTACTGCGTGCCTTCTCTTGTTCATGGTACCCGGTGTAACATACTATCGAACTAAAAAAGCGTATGAGGCAGGTAACCAATTCAGTTTATTGTTTAGACAAGATACAGTATGAATTTCGCTCAAATAAAAATGTACATATATTCAATTAATATACTGGCCTTTGTCTTTTGTTTTTAATTTGTAAAACTCACACATGTATTTCTCTACCTTATGTATATGGGTTATCTCCCGTGTTGATACCTTACGATTTTACAGGCGACAATTTGATTGACTGATGGAAAGGTCAGTCTGACACGTCTGAAATAGGCATGCACCAGCTATATACGAGCATCTGCTACTGCAATACGATTGAAATAACATGATTGACGTCTTCACAACAGCTGACCGGATTAATAATTGTTCATAATTGCCTTACTTTTTAAACAAAGAAACAATCTGAATAACATGCGACTGTACCTGTTTCTACTAACATTTAAGCTACACCTGAACTACGTGAGGCGTGGTTTTCTAGCACATGTGTAAACAATGACGATATATACGTTCTGTTCCGCCAGAGTTTTCCCTTTCTCCCAACAAATTACCAAGTACTTTTAAATGGTAGTAATTGATAACCCTCAATGGCGCTAAGGAGTATGGGGTTAACAGTACGACTGACCCACTCGTGTCAGGATAGATTGACAAATTGATTCGGACACATTGTTGAAAGTGGCGTTAAACACCGTACAAATAAACAAACAAACAAACCAATTATAGTGCAGATTAAACGTTCTTTGTCTGACAAAGAAACGTATTTGTGTCGCCTACTGATTTTGCACTTGTAGAACGAAACTTAATACGGTTACAGGGACGCATCGATACTGTTTTTTCCTGACACATGGGTGCAATTTACCTTGTGTACCTAAGTGTACCTTGGAAGTGTACCTTGCAAGTGTACCTTGCATGTTTCTTGTCTGATAAAGAAATCTATTTGTGTCGCCTACTGAGTTTGAACTCATGGAACGTTACATGATGCCATTACGAGAACGCATAAATACTATTTTTTTCTGATACCTGGGTGCAACGTACTCTTTCTGATAGGAATCCACCGTGGTCGTGTGGTTAGCGTCGAGGATTTGAAACCGGGCGTCCCGGGTTAATCCCAAGCCGCGACACGCCGGTCATGGTGAAGTGCCCATGCGCAAGGCACATATTCTAGCCTAGTACTGGTTTGTTTACCCAGGGATCATGAATGAGTGAACTGTCGCTATGATATAACTGAAATAATGCTGAAAGCGGCATAAACACCGCATTACAACAAACAAACAAAACACTCTTTCTGATATACGCGAGGTTACTTCAGAACATTGTGGACCCAGATAAATCAACAAAAATGGACAAATGTGTTTGTTTGAATGGTGTTTACGCCGCCTTGGCAGCATATGTATTACCGATTTATTATAGCATGGTTGAGTAACTTACGGTACTACCTTGGCAGCATATGTAGTACCGATTTATTATAGCATTGGTTGAGTAACTTACGGTACTACTTTGGCAGTATATGTACTACCGATTTATTATAACGTTGGTTGAGTAACTTACGGTACTACCTTGGCAGCATATGTAGTACCGATTTATTATAGCATGGTTGAGTAACTTACGGTACTACCTTGGCAGCATATGTAGTACCGATTTATTATAGCATTGGTTGAGTAACTTACGGTACTACTTTGGCAGTATATGTACTACCGATTTATTATAACGTTGGTTGTGTAACTTACGGTACTACCTTGGCAGCATATGTATTACCGATTTATTATAGCATTGGTTGAGTAACTTACGGTACTACCTTGGCAGCATATGTACTACCGATTTATTATAGCATTGGTTGAGTAACTTACGGTACTACCCTGGCAGTATATGTACTACCGATTTATTATAGCGTTGGTTGAGTAACATACGGTACTACCTTGGCAGTATATGTACTACTGATTTATTATAGCATTGGTTGAGTAACTTACGGTACTACTTTGGCAGTTTATGTACTACCGATTTATTATAGCTTTGGTTGAGTAACTTACGGTACTACCTTGGCAGTATATTACTACCGATTTATTATAGCATTGGTTGAGTAACTTACGGTACTACCTTGGCAGTATATGTACTACCGATGTATTATAGCATTGGTTGAGTAACGTACGGTACTACTTTGGCAGTATATGTACTACCGATTTATTATAGCTTTGGTTGAGTAACTTACGGTACTACCTTGGCAGCATATGTATTACCGATTTATTATAGCGTTGGTTGTGTAACTTACGGTACTACCTTGGCAGCATATGTAGTACCGATTTATTATAGCATTGGTTGAGTAACTTACGGTACTACCTTGGCAGTATATGTACTACCGATTTATTAAAGCATTGGTTGAGTTACTAACGGTACTACCTTGGCAGTATATGTACTACCGATTTGTTATAGCGTTGTTTAAGTAACTTACGGTACTACCTTGGCAGTATATGTACTACCGATTTATTATAGCGTTGGTTGAGTAATTTACGGTACTACCTTGGCAGTATATGTATTACCGATTTATTATAGCGTTGGTTGTGTAACTTACGGTACTACCTTGGCAGCATATGTATTACTGATTTATTATAGCATTGGTTGAGTAACTTACGGTACTACCTTGGCAGCATATGTAGTACCGATTTATTATAGCATTGGTTGAGTAACTTACGGTACTACCTTGGCAGTATATGTACTAACGATGTATTAATGCGTTGGTTGAGTAACTTACGGTACTACCTTGGCAGTATATGTACTACCGACTTGTTATAGCGTTGCTTGAGTAACTTACGGTACTACCTTGGCAGTATATGTACTACCGATGTATTATAGCGTTGGTTGAGTAACTTACTGTTCTTCCTTGGCAGTATATGTACTACCGATTTATTATAGCGTTGGTTGAGTAACTTACGGTACTACCTTGGCAGCATATGTATTACCGATTTATTATAGCATTGGTTGAGTAACTTACGGTACTACCTTGGCAGTATATGTACTGCCGATTTATTATAGCGTTGGTTGAGTAACTTACGATACTACATTGGCAGTATATGTACTACCGATTTATTATAGCGTTGGGTGAGTAACTTACGATACTACATTGGCAGTATATGTACTACCGATTTATTATAGCGTTGGTTGAGTAACTAACTTACGGAAATAGTCAACCCTTAACCAATATCCCACATGTAGTCGCTTTCTAACACCTCTACAGCAGACGACCTTCGAAAACATCGTGACAAAGGGAGAAATTGCTCATAATGAGCAATTTCTCCCTTTTTCCACACAGTTTACTACTTTATTAAAAAAATGCTCTTTCATTTTAGAGAGTTTCCATTTCTTTGCCTAGATGTTTTCGAAGTTTCAGCTTCAAACTTGATGTATGATGGAAAGGGTTTATATCATCATGATACCTGTGCATCAGTCGTTGAGAGCTAAGCCAGACACTACCATCTTTTACATACGATGTGGTATTAAAAGAAAGTGGGTTCGAATCCTACTCTGCCATCCTCAAGGAGGACGATCTAAACAACATTACCATGCCGTTTGAAAAGTTGAATTACTACGTTAAGCAGAGTTGCAACTGTTATGTTCGTATATCATGTTAGGTTTATAGGAACTGTTAACTCTTTCAGCGCCGAATTGTCTAAAGTAGACTCTTCGATCTTCAAAATCGGGTGTGTCCATTTCTCAATTTATGAAAGTTTTGGACTATTTTGGTAACTTAAAGGCAAACAATGCTGATTTCAGGTGAGACAGCTCGTTACGAGCTGACTCACCTGAATCTGCATTGTTTGCAAAAACCTCGATATTGCCTGTGGCGCTGAAAGAGTTAATCGATCAGTTTTCAACGTACCCCACTGGGAAGACTACCTGAATACGCTTGCAATCTAGATTTTCAATTGATAACCACCAAGTTAAAGTAGGCCGTCTCAAGAGAAAACCAACAGTGTGGACTCTGCGTAACGTATTTGCCGGATCAGCCTAAGCATGCCGCGCAGACTAACCCGGACAGACACTGTTCGCCTCCTGTGGATTTTCTGTTTTAGGAGTCATTACTCTATACCTCTATCGTCTTGAGACGAAGTGTGTCGGCGCTGACAATGCAGGCTGATCTGAGTCGATACATAACGCAGAGACCATAATGTTGGTTTTCTCGTGTCCGGCTCATTTTTAAATTTTTAATATAAAGCTAACGTGTTATACAAATATAACAATGGCAATTTGCTTGTATCTTAATAGGTGACACACTATGAGGTATTTGGTCCAAATGAGGTGCTGGGTGAAAAAGAAAATGTTGAATTGTTAGTGATCTCGTTAATCCCTGACTCCATCCAAGTTATGGTTAAAGTCCGATCGACGCATTATATATATCAGGGAGTCCCCTTCAGTTTATTCAACAAACCGTTCCAACCAATTCATATCGAATTTCATCAAATGAAGTCAAATGCGTATGTTTCCTCCACCTAAAGTCAAAACTACTAATTGCCTCTGTGAAACAGACAATATCAGATTATTAAATCTCGATCCAAGAGTTATGCTCTCGTATCATGTTACGATATCTGAAATCACGTAATAAATTGTAGATAATACGATCAGTATCATGTGTCATTGGCCAACAAATCGTATTACATAATAA